>VXBJ01003289.1:400822-465267 GCA_013400055.1 Nycticryphes semicollaris | reverse complement strand
AAAAAAAAAAGAAAATGTTTTCTGAACCGAATGAAGGTTTCTACAACATACAACACAGCTGAAGACAGCAGATATACTACAAGAAACTCTCCACCCCTCCACTATTCTTTTAGTAAGCATCCGTCTTTCTCAAGCAATCTCTTATTTTGAATACCTCAACTTTTTCAACTTTTTCTCAAATCTTTTCAAGCGGACAGCTTAAAAAACTGAACACATACTTGCAATCTGGAGACAGTATTTTTGCACACAGTAAAATGGAAATACCAAATGATTCCGACACTGAATCCAGTTCAAGGAGAAATTCCAGTACCTCTTTTTGAGAAGCATGACCTTTAATTAAGAAATTGTCTAATTTCTGTGAAAGGCTTCCTGTCCTACCCCATTTCTGTCAGTGGGCCAAAGAGATGGATCCATTCATGAATGATTTTCTTTTGGGACAGCTCTCTGTTACTTATCCCACTAGAAAATTAGAGCATTCAGATCTAGCTATCTGATGTCATCTAAGTATAAAGCAGACAATACATAATTTTGAGGCGCCTCGATTCATTTTAGTTTTGTAAGTTTTACAGAATAGATGACTCACAAGAGAAAAATAAGTGTATGAACCATTGCTGAATGGCAACTATTTTGTTTAGTGATTGAAGTGTCTTACAATTTTCTGAATATTTTACAATTTACATCAGGAAATATCTTGCTGAATTACCAAATACTGCAGTACTACTTCAGGTACAGACACCTGTGGGAAATATCAGGGGTTTCAGTGACTGTTTCAAGCATGGTCATGAGAGTCCTGCTAGTGAAACAAGTATTCGTCTTATAATGGCTCCTGTTATAGTAGCTATGTCTAAAGCTCAGGAAGTCTGCAGAATTCATTTTTATGATTGTCCAGTCAGAACAAAGGATTTTGCATTAGACTTCAGATACATTCGCATATGATTTTTTTTAATGTTGTGGGTTTTTTCTGTTAACTGGAATTTTTTGCCCTTCCTGAAATTTGCAAAATGATACTTCAAAATAGATACTACAAAATAATGCTACACCCATTCTAGGTAAATTACAATGTTACTAAATAATAATACTAAACAATAGTAACTTGAAATACTAAAAGATGGTTGATTTTGTAGCAGTTCTCAGCAATACAATAAGGTGTTATATTTCATCTTCCTGTATTGCTTTATTCTCAATAGTTGCCCAAAAATCACAAGAAAAAAATGTGAATAAGGGAAAAAAGTCTAATTCATTTTGATCTTAGAAAAAACACTGATTTGAGCAGAGGTTCATGTGAGTTCTTCCTTTTTTTCACAGTGCTTTCTTCACCTTCTATCGAACATACTCACTTTTGAAGAAGTCACAATTAAAAGGATGTTCCAGCAGTAAAGGAGTCCTTGTACATTTTTAGACACCTCCTGGTTTGTGTCAGAAATGAATGGTTAGTTTGCAGCTTCATAAATTAGTTACACTGAACAGTTTCCACCCCTGCAACTTGTGCTGTGAGGAATGCAGTGACAGATAGATTCTGTGCTGTGTTTGCCTATGAGATGATTTTCTTGAAGTCTCATAATGAGTTGTATTTGGCAGGATTAATGAGTATTATAATGGCAAATGGATGTTTGCAGCTCAGTTGTGTTCCATCACATAGAAACATGGGGTTTCTGGTCCCTTGGAGGCCATAATTGGTGGCATTAATGCAGTTTTTAATTATGCTTCTTGAAAAAATGAATTGGAACCAAAACAAAAGCTAAGTGATCATCTCTCTGTAGTGCTGTGTGGTGTAAACACAGGACCATTGCTGTCTCTGATATCTGTGTTTTGAATTAGGCTGATGGGAGAGGAAATGTACAGGATATTTGGCTGAAACTTGATTTGGGAATATTTGTATTTTTACATTGTTAAATAGCTTTTTAATTATGAGATACAGGGGGTATTTTTCCTCAGAGGGACTGCTCAGAATCGCATGTTGTATACTGAACTGCTTGCACAGTAGATTTTATTATTCCAAATGTAGCTCTGTAGCCACAGTGAATGTCTTTAGGTCTTCATTTATTTAATGGGAGAGGGTGTGATTCCTCCTCACTTTCCCAGAATGCCCACACATGAAAGTGTTTTGATTAGTGCTGAGTCAGTGCCTATAACTATGTCTGCATGCTCTGATGGCCAACACTTCTTCTAGTGCACTAGCTCAAAATCTTCCATAAGCAAGACTCCCAAAACCAAAGACACATTTATCTATGTAAAAGTGAAAAAAAAAGTCTAAATTTTTTTTTAATTTAAAAAAAGTTGATTCCTAAGGAAATTATATCAGAAAAGACTTAAATGCAAAAGCTATTTGAAAGACGTGTTTCATTAAAAAAGAAAGCAAAATTATAATTTCTGTATTGCTATTGCCGTGCTATCTGGTGGTTCTTATAAGACCAACATCACTACTGTTTTATACTTATGGAACTATGGATAAATCAACAGGTAAAGCAGAAAGGCTTAATTAAATAGTTACAGGATATTTATTTAATATTCCATCAGCTTTTCTGCTGTGCTGTTTAACATTTTCCTCCAGCCTACCGCAGTATTATAGAAGAGATAATGTAACTAGAATAGCCACTTCTTATGTGCTATGTTAAATTGGGATTAACTCCTGATCTAGGCACCTCTTTTTTTATGTCAGCCTTGGTGACAATAACTCACTTCAGATCTTGGTGGTTTTCCATTATATTCATAATATGTCAATACAGATATATGTATCATTTTTGTGGGCCCCTATCACTGTATTTTGTTCCCAAAGTACTAGAATGCATAAGGCAAAAGTCTGCATGAATGCAAGGCTTCTGGATATTTATCCCACTGTCTCTGATGAGACCTTTTAAAATCATACTCTCTTGATAATGGAGATGTAGGATTGACCTCAGGTACATATAAGAATTCCTTTGTGATAAAGAGGTCATAGCTGGCAAATCAGTTTTTCTTATCTTTTTGATTTTTTTGTATTTATTTTTGAGGTAATGTATGTCAGTGCACACATACAGATTGTAATGAAACCAGATGACAGTGTATTCCAGATGACAGTCTCTGGAAGAACTTAAAATGCTGTACTTCTGTCAAATGGATTTACTAGATCTCTGTTGACTGTATAATGGGAAGTCACACCCATACACTCACAAAGATCTACAGGTAAATATCTAAATCTAGGTTTCTTAATCTCTAACTCATTCTAACTAAAATTTGCACACTAACATCTGACTTGCAAAGCTACCAGTTTCTTGGCTGACAAGTAAGTTGAGAACAACCTGAATTCTTATCGTTATTACTTATTATTCGTATAATCACAAGAGGAACCCCTCATCTTTGTATTGTGCAAGGTTCAAATGAGAAATAAAGCATAAGATATACGATGAGGAATATGAGATGCATAACAGAGGACAATGACCAAACAGTGAAATAACATAGTACTTCAAGATCACATGAAGCTAAACAACCTACTCTGGCTTTAACATGAACTGCTTAAAAATGTTATATTTTACTATTACAGTACATTGCTACCCACTTTAAGGCATTGGACAAATAACTGTGCTTGTAAAATCTACTCTGAGTAAAGAGGCTATTGTAGCACTTTGGGATTTGCTGATGGATGTGGGATGTCCTCCCATGTCCTCCTGCTCTTTACAAGAGGGTCCAGACTTAGTGTGTGCAGGAGAAATGTGTTCCTCAAATCTGCATATGGCCACAGCAGTCACCACACTTGTTTCTTTGCTTTGAAAGAAGACACCTTTCAATTCTAAACATCTGATGAGGCGGGTCCTTTCACACTGCTCTGACTTCCTCTGAAAAGATATCCCATCTTCACATTTAAGTTCCTGTTTCTTATTTAATGCATCATTTTTTCTTAAATTCAAACAAACTCAATGGAAAAAACATATGGACTTCATGCTATGAGATGAAAAGCAAAATCACAAGCATAAATAAAAGGTTAAATATAATTTTCGATTGCCCAGGAGCAAACCTTCTGTCAGGCTCTCATCCCTGCTCCCAGCAGCAGCCCTCCTACCCTGGACAGGCCTCAGGGAAATTTACCTCTGCCTCTTTTCACCCTCTCCTTCTTCCTTTCATTTCAGAGCCTCTTCCTGTCCTTTATCCAGTAGGACAATTGGGCAACAAAGGCTGCAAACATAGGAAGTTCCATTCAAATATGAGGCAAAACTTCTTTCCAGTGAGTGTGAGAGAGCACTGGAACAGGCTGCCCGGGGAGAGTGTGGAGTCCCCTTCTCTGGAGACCTTCAAGCCCTGCCTGGATGCAGTCCTGAGGCATGTGCTCTGGGCAATCCTGCTTTGGCAGGGGAGTTGGACTAGATGATCTCTAGAGGCCCCTTCCAGCTCTGACAATTCTGTGATTCTGTGATTCTGTGATACCTGCTGCCTATTGGTCAATGAACAGACAGGGTCATGAACTCTTTTTGCTCTTCCAAAATGATAAAATAACTTGAAGTAGAATATCCTATGCTTATTCACAAATATTGCATTAAGTACAAGCTATTTAATATTAATAAAACAGTAAAGTCTGAAAAACGACCTTCAGCATCTTTCATAATAAACTCTGGGTCTTACCTCCAAGAGTCTGCAGCCTAAGAAATTCCTAAGGTTTGATTTGAACACTGGCCCAATGGATAAATGCAAACAGGTACATCTTGTAATACAATCTTCTTGTCCAAATGCACCAAGCCTTTTCTGAAAGGTCTTCCTAGATCCCAATGCTGCCTGCTATCCCAAAAGGCTATTGTCATTTCCACTATTGCCAGAGTGGACCTAATGAGCCATACCAGCTGTGTAAGTCACCACAAAACCGCTATCAGCTCTTTTTTTCTGGATGTGCTAACTCCTTATAGAAAAATGGGCTGGCAGAAGAAACTCACTCTCCTTTTACAGTTAATGATACTGTAAAATGCTGAAAGAAGATAAGGTGTCCTGGGTTATAAAAGTGATCAATAGTAAGCAATCAGGAGGCCAAAGCTTTTAATGTTTATTTTACTGGATAAGAAGTTATAGGGAATGCTAGCTAGCTGGATAAAAGCACAATCTAGCTGTCAGGCTGTTATGCAGCAGTTAATTCATCCTAGAACTGGATTAACTTTGAAAATGAAAAAGTTGCTTCTCTAGTCATGGAGGATGGTTTGTAGGCCCCCATAAATCAGGCAGAAAGCTGCTGAGGGTGGAGAGGCTTATGTATATGAAGTCTCAACCTCATGAGGCTTGCACCTGCTTATCAGAAAAAGAAAAAAAAATCTAAAGTTGAATAAGTCAGCTACATGCAGAAACAAAATATATGATCTTATGCACTGCGGATAAACAGAATCTCTGGGAAAGAAGAAATGTTCAATATACAGAAAAAATACATATGAAAAAATGAAAAATATTATCTGACATTGGAAAGGGGAAAGCAGCAGGATTTCTTTTAAGCATAATCAGTATTAGGCTTTTGGCAAAAAGACTTAACTTTAATTACCAGTGCTCTAGCCAGTCTTTTCAGTCTCTGCTTTACTATGCATAACGGAATCAAATCTCTACACATCTTTTTTCAGTGAGTTGATTCCATTGTGTATATTTGAGCAAAATCAACTGCAGATTTTTTACAGTAGGCTGGATCTGTGTGGTCTTTACTCTCTCATCAGGAAATAAATCTCACATAATATCAGTAGAGCAGGCTACGGTAGAACCAGTCACCTCCCATTTGCATTAACATTGCTTGTTTATTTTATCCAATGCCTTTTTGCACATTTAGCATATTTTAAAGTATATGTCAGCCATATTATAACGTTTTCCCTCTACACAAGTTCCACAGATATAAATCCTTTATACGCTTCCTCTGAACTCACTTATAAATGCCCATTGAAAATGTCCATTTAAATGATGGTAATGATAGTGGAGTCTAATGTGCAGGAAGATTTTCTTATTATCTTATTTTGTGAGTATTTTATTAATAACATATTGATATAAAAGATAAGAACATTTTACCTCCATAAATTTGTATGTGCAATTTGTTCTTCTCACTGCACAAACATATTTAGGATGCCACTCAGTAGTACTGATTGAATATTTATTTAAACAAATATCAGTATTACCCAACTAGCTGGAAAATCCATGAGTTTGGTTTTGATAGCAGAGCATTTCTCAAAAATTTATGTGTGCATGCAAATGTTGGTGCTTTGGATATAGGCTAAAGTATTTGCTTTATATGTATTATTTTGTTTGAATACAAGAAAGCTGGTTTGATTTGTATGTTTCCCCCTTATAGAATTGTTCCAAGGCTCTGTCAGAGATCACGTAGAGTAATTTTTCCCATCAATCTTTGCTGTGCAGCCATGCACGAATGCAGTAGGAAAAAGGGGGCAGAAATCAAATCACTTAATTGCAGCATTTTTCATCTACATCTTTTGTTTTATGGTGGTAAAGGCCCCGAAGTAGCCTACCATGATTCATGGCTGTCACTGCTGCCGTTAGCAGTTCAATCTTTCATTCTAGGCATTTTGGTACTGAAAGTACCTACACAATTACTTTGATGAATATGACTTGTTTGTTTTTTCCCCATTTTTAGCAGAGAGTGGTTGTGCTTAATACAGACATTTAAATAAGATAGTATTCATGCCTACTGCATCTGCACTGTTTCCAAACTTGTGTATCCAGTTTATGAATATGAGCATTTTGCCAAAGGAATTAAGTTTTCTAAACTTACTAATTTTATTAACCCCTCCAGTTAATACGTTTACGTCATTGAAAAATAATTAATGTTCTTTCCATGCAAAAGAAAAAACCACCTCAGCTCTGACACTGTGAAAACTTCTTTTAAACCTCAGTATTTTAATTTTTTGGGAAGGGTGACATGACAAAGCCAGTGAAGCAGGACATATATTGCTGGTCATAAACAAAAGAATTTTGTCTTTTGTGGTTTGTGGATATATCATAGAAGTGACTTGCAATGTATACATATTAGGAGAAGCCTCAGTGACAGCATCAAATATTCCGGACTACTCAAATGAGCAAGGATTTCAGAAAAGTGTTATTTTTTTTTTTAACTCTGCACTGTCAGCATGAAATACACCTTCTTTAAAACAGGAAGGGAGCACGCTATTGGGGTTTTATTATCACATTCTAAATGAGATTCCTAGAATCTATTGTGGCATGGAAATCCACTAAGAAGACAGATGTCTATCTTTTAGGATAGAATACAATACTTTTTTGGTGTGGAAACAGTTATTTTCAGGGACCCTCAAACAAAAGGAGTCTGGCTTTCATCAAAAAATGGTAATTTCAATTTTTTAGCAGCAGCTCTGTGCCCTGTTTTATATTTGAAACTCAAGGGTCTATTTTATTTTCATCCCTCTTAATTTATTTTATCACATTATTTTCTTCTAGTTACCAGTATGAAGATATTTGTGCCTATTAATCACATAGTCATTTACAAGGCTGGGGATGCCTACATTGTCCAGTGGTAATAATGGTCAATGTACTCAGCAGTCTGGTGCTGCATTTATGTGGAATACCCTTTTTAAAAGTCCAGTGTTAGTCCCAGGCTTAAAAGTATCTTAGACTTAAATTTAAGGAGCTCTCATAGTGAAATAAGAAACATAAAACTTGAACCTAAATCTAATAAATAAAACTCAAAAAAGGAATTAAAGAAAATGTATCTTATGATAATTGGGTTCCATAAGCTGCCGTGCAGTCTGCCAGCCCTGGACCTGTGGGGTGAATATAGAGTGGGACAGAGGTGTGCTATAAGTTGTTTCTTTCAAGTTCACTTTCAGAAAGGGCTACTCAGTTTCACCCACATTGTTATAGACGCTTAATTACACCAGGGGGGAGTGGATTACTGGTGGAATTACTGAAATAATAAAATTGAGCAAGCTTAACTGTTTACCTTTGAGTATGCAAATGTCAGTTAAAATGTTTGTGATTTCCTGCTGAAACAGCAGGGGATGAAAATGGTAGGTGAGTGCATATCTTCAAGAATCACAGCTTTGGGGTGTGGAATAAATAATAAGTTAGAAAGGTGTGCACCTCCGATTACACCAGGCAATGGTACTATCCCTCAAAACTACCAGGGCACCCTTTGTGCTCTTGAGTTGGCACCTTGGAAGTTGTATCCTGCTCTGGAGGTGATTTCACTTTCTACTTTCCTATATCATATAACTGTTTAGATAGGAAAAGGCCTTTAAGATCATCAAGTCCAAGTGTTACCCAAGCGCTGTCAAGTCCACCACTAAACCATGTCCCTAAGCATCACATCTATATGTCTTTTAAATACCTCCAGGGATGGTTATTCAACCACTTCCCTGGGCAGCCTGTTCCAATGCTTGACAACCCCTTTGGTGAAGAAATTTTTCCTGCTATCCAATCTGAACCTTCCTTGGTGCAACTTGAGGCCATTTCCTTTTTTTCTATTGCTTGTTATACCCACTGAGATAAGTTACTCTACAGACAGTGAATTACAACCATGGTAAAATACTAAAATAAGCGGTTAGTCAATCAGATTAATCATCTGGCTTCCCATTGTTGTTTGGTTTACAGACTATTGCTGGATTTAAAGAAGTAGCAGCCACTTCATCTGTGTGCACATTGCTGTATGTACACTACCAACAAAGTGCCAGGGTAAATGGGTATAGAAGTACATAAGAACAAAGGAAGAAAGAGAATTAATTTCATATTTCCTTTATTAAACACAGTTTTTTAATAGATTGTTAGCAATGTTTATGTGGTGCAACATAACAAAAAAATAAACCCAATCCTGACCCTTCAGAGTCTTGCAACATGGACAGCAGTTCAGAACCAAAGCCAATGAGAGGCTCCTCTGGGAGAAACACCTCTACAGATCATACCTGAAGCCACTGACAGGAAAAGATGGCATTTTTGCATTGGGTTCTTCACCCAAGGCACAAAACTGTTAACAGCATTGCTGCTGAGGGCAAAGCAACAACAAGGTAGCCCCAGCTGGACTAGTTTTAAAGTGGTTAAACAGATTGTTTGTGTTCCTTATGGTGTGATGGAGATATTTCATAAATCCTCGTAGATTAAACATTTTATACTTCATGATCTTTGATTACAGGACTGGACTCCAGGTCTGTAATTTGATATTGCCCCCCATATAGGAGCACAGTAGAGACTACTTTACTTTACATTGCTTTGTGGAGGGAAAAAAAAAAAAAGAAAGAAAGAAAGGAAAATATCCTACATGATTAGGGGCCTTTGCAAAAATCTTGGAAGTCTTCAAGTTTGTGACAGTGACAGAAGTACCTAGCAAATTGTTCTACAGTCTTTAGGGAACTAATCTTTGCTAATTTTAATTGGAATTTGAAATTTAGCATATTTTTGACAGTCCCACTAGGTATCTCTCTCCAAACACTATTTTAAAAATACATCCTGCCTTAGATGCTACTTTAAAAATATGGTCCTTTAAAAAAACATGGTAACTTCAAAAATGTAATCTTTCATGATTTTGTAATACTGTATGCACATCCATCTATTAAAATAACACATGGCAATCTACATGTATGGGCAGAAATGTGTAAGTAAATCCATACTGGTTTATCAGTTTGCATTTTTCAGAACAGCTCTGTATAGTTAACCAATAATCGTTTCAGCATACGTTATTTTAAATTAATTTTAAAGAAAACAAACACAGTAATGGGGCAAGAGAAATTGGAAGTGTTTATTTGCCTGAATCATACCAGCAAATATTCCTTATGGAATGTATCTTCTCAGCTCTCAGGCAAGCAAGGCCGTGATAATTGTATAATTTTCTTGATTTTTCTTGAACTCCATGGATTGAATATTGCTCACAGTAAGAAAGATCAGAACACCCTGGGAATGAAAGCGATCACGGAACAAAAGCATACAGGTTGATTTGAAGTCAACCTAAAGTCAAATAAATGTAATTTTTCATGGGCGAAACAAAGGGTGGGTCCACCTGTGGGAAACCCACAATACAGCTGCAACTGTCTGCAAGGGCTTCTTATTGCCAAATTAACTAAGACAAACTGCAGGACCAGTGAAGAGACCCCAGCTTCTGTCAGATGGGTACTCAGCTCCCCTTCAGAAATGAACTGCCAAGGACCTGAACGTAGCTGTCTTTTCCTCATACCCAGCCTGGTTCTGCCTCCTTTCATTTGAAGTGGAATAGGAAAATAGGAGGGACCAGAGGATTTGCACTTTTGATTGCTCCTTCCTGAGTATCATCAAGTGCATGTTACATCTCCCATACACATGCAAGGGAGTGGGTCTTTTTGTATTGGGCCCCGTACCACAAGAAGGACACTGAAGTGCTGGAGCGTGTCCAGAGCAGAGCTACCAAGCTGGTGAGGGGTCTAGAGAACAAGTCCTAGGAGAAGAGGCTGAGGGAACTGAGCATGTTTAGTCTGGAAAAGAAGAGGCTGAGGGAAGACCTCATTGCCCTCTACAACTAACTGAAAGGAGGTTGTAGAAAGGCAGATGTTGGCCTCTTCTCCCAAGTGAATAATGATAGGACCAGAGGAAATGGTCTGAAGTTGCAGCAGGGGAGGCTTAAATTAGAAATAAGGAAGAATAACTTTACTGAGAGGGTGGTCAGGCACTGGAACAGCCTGCCCAGGGAGGTTGTAGAGTCACACACCATCCCTGGAGGTATTTAAAGCACATGTACATGTGCCTGAGATTGTTGGGTGTGGTGGTTGTTGTTGTGGTGGCATTTTTTTGGGGTGTGGGGGTGTGGTGTTGTCAGTGTGTGATGGTGGTGTATTTGTGGAGTTTTTTGGTTGTTTTTTTGTTGTTGTTGTTTGGGTTTCTTTTATTTATTTGTTTATTTATTTATTTATTATTATTATTATGGTTGGACTCAATGATCTCAAAGGTCCCTTCTAACCATGAAGATTCTGTGATTCTGTGTTTTGGATCCCCATGTTGTTATGAGATGGACAGGAGGCTCCAGGAGAGTTTCAGTCATGGACGAGAACTAAGGTGCGAAGTAAAAAAGTGATAAAGCCAGTGTTACCTATTGCACTTAAATTCCATGTTCTAGTGATAATTAGGTAACCATCCATGGAGACTATTGCATTTGAGGAAACAGCACAGAAAGGCTTACATCTAAAGTAAACTCACATTGTACTCAAATATGAGAGTAAGTCAAAGCATGTGGGCTGCTTTGTGAAGCAGATGGATAAAAATGTGGTTAAGAGAGGAAGATGATTTGGATGTTGGAGAGGGGGCTGGCAGGCTGCCTATGTTAGTAATGCTAAGGAGTGCTGGAACACTTGATAATTTCAGAGCAAGTTAGTTTGCCACAGCTTACAACCTGCTCAGTGCTGAGGAGAGAGCTTGTTCTGCCTTCTCATCAGTATGTGATATGGAATAATCACAGTGGTTACCTAACAGTGATGAAAAGCTTCAGCAGCAAAGGGAAAGAGCCTGCAAATCTGATTGAATGTGGGTATTTCAGGTTTGGAAATATGTGCTACCTACTAAAATGAGCTATCGACTAATTCTGAAAGAAATGTTATATGGGCTTAATGTTCATCTTCATCCACACTATAATGAGAAGGATTAGACTGGCTTCCATATGTGGAATATTTATTTCAGCAATACAGGAAAATGTATTTCCCTAATATTTTTTCTGTATGCACAAGGCCTTAAATTTTACAGATGTGATTAATGTTTTAATTTGCTGTTCTAGTTGGATACAAGTTTGCCTTACAATATAAATTACTTACAAAGAAATTTGCTTATATGGAGTTTAATCCATATGCTGTTTAGCCACCATGTGTGGCATAGCTTTGCCTTCTCTATGGGACCAAGCAGTTGTGCAATTGATTTGCAAAATAAAAAACAGTCAGGTTACACAAAGCATTTCAAAGCAACCTAAACCAAAGCATTTATGGAGCAAACATGTGCCATAATTAGTGTTTATTTTAGCATGAATTGGTAAACAAGATATTAATTGCAAGTTGTGAATTGGATTCCTGACACAAATCATTCTGATTAGGCAATATTTAAAAATATTTATATTGTCTATTATGTGCATCTTTGTAGATCTCATTTGCAAAGCAAAGGAATGACAATTAAATACATCCTCCAAATTACATGAATCAACACAGTTCTCAGATAAATTGTTTCAGAATCCCTGAAATATGAATCCGACCACTAATTGTGATAATAACAAAAAAATAAGAGAAAAATACTGTCTCAGATTGTGTTTTATTTACTTTTCAACAGCTGAAAATAACACCTCCCTGAGATGGTATAAACTGACACATGCTCTCCGGTTTATAGCTGTGATGAAGGTAAAGTCCATGACTGTTTTCAGGGCACCAAAGGTATCTGGACTCTGCAAGCCCAGGCAGAGGGACTGTAGACATCATACGTAGTGAGAATGGTGACTTAAAGAGCCTATCGTCCAGATGCAGTTCTTTTGATATGCCCAATATTTGACTAATTCTGGCTGCGTCTAAAGTTTCTGGCTGGGGAATCGAAAGCCTTTTACCGATGGGTTTGTGCCTTCAGAAAGTGTAGAGAGCTGTGTTCTCTGGATAAGTATCCTCCAGTAAGGACTTTTGTTTAGAACCTTATTTTGTATTTTAATATAATTTTTCTAACCACTTTTCATGTCAACTGCAAGCAGCAATTTTCAAGTTACAGGAAAGGAAATGGAAAGCTCCCTGGCCTCAAGTATTGCAAGCATTTCCAACCTCCTGCACAAAAACGGAAGGAGAGAATATCAAAGTGTTTAAGCTCGAATGTTATTTTCATTGAAAACCAGAGGGATCTTACCGCAGCAGAGGATGTACCATTTCATTGTCATACTTAAGAGAGTTCCTTTGTAATCTTGCATAGGGAGTACGTGTGGACAGGAGTCAAGGTACATCTCATCAGGTAGTGATGATGGTGTGGCAGCTGTGTTCATAGAGACAATGCCTCTGTTACACATATAATAACTTTTCAGTGCCTAAAATCTGAGGTAGTTGAGGTTTTCACTTAAATATCAGGAAAGATAAACTTTAAGTGTTAGAAACAAAATTTCTTTCTTATTGACCCACAAAAAGTATTACTGCTCTGGCAGACCACATGATGACCCTCCACCTTTCTACATTCTCTCCTTTCAAACAGGGTGTGAATATCAGCATATTCATCTGTGCTACAGCCAAGGTAATCTGATTTTATCTATTCATTGTGTGTACAGCCATTATGTGTGCAGAGTAATTAACAAAGCAAATATGGTTTTAGAAAATACAAAATAAACCCCCTTTTGTTTATGTAACTACTTTACTAGGAAAGTGGAACTTATTTTCAAATCTTGTCCTATGCAATGCAATATAAATACAGTATTCAGCATTTTTGCCCATTTCATCAAGCACTGCTCATTTCAATATAAGCCTTATTAGCTAATTAAACTATTTAATTAGTTATACTTGAGTGGCATTAAATTGCAATCACTTGCATCTGTTTTAATAGAAGATGTATTTTATATGTGTCCAGAAATGCTGGCACAAAATATTACTACAGCTAGCATCCAGTTAAACTGGACAGCTTCTCTGAATGTTTCAGCAAGTTATCCTAATTCTGTCTAAGGAGCTGCATGCTAATAATCACATTGCAGAAGAAATCATGTGAATAATGACTTTAAAGACTAAGTTAATAGTGAGAGTATGTGCTAATGTGGACAGGACTAGGGTTAAAATGTATTTTACTTCATACATTTCAGGGTACATCATGTGTAGGGATATGTATTTTTATGAACTAAAATCTATCTCTCCCCAAACTCTAGCTTTCCTTTTCCCTAAGCCTCTACATTTCTTTTTACTCGGAAAAAAATCCAGACTCTTATTTGACAAGAGGTGTAAGACAGTTCACCAGCCTGAATTAGTTTAAACTGACTAAAACACAGTCAGGACGTTAATTCTGTTTAAGTACTCCATTGTTATCTTAAAAAGGGCAGAGTGGAATAGCAATGTACACTCATCACCTCGGAGGTAGGTGTTGAGGTCTCAGTCCAGTTGCATGAAGGTAGACATTGAAGGTCATTGGAGACCTCTAATGGTAGTCCTCCTGGCCTCTGTCTGCCAGGCTGGAGAGCTGGGTTGGTCCATATTTTCTGTATAGTGGAGGCCAGCCCCATGTGCAGCTGTATAAAATCCTTAATTGCAGTTCATGCAAAATTAATTAAAATAACTTGAGAAAGACTCATTTGTACACAAAAATTAAGACCAAAGGCAACAACCCAAATGTGGATCTGGTTTACTTCTTAGATGTGAAAAATTACCTTGTTCATTCTATAACTCTACTATTACTATCTGCTTCCGTTATTAAAGACACTCAGACAAATCTTGGTCTTTGAATCAGACATTATTGCACTGTGGATAAAAGGCTCTTATAAATGGAATAAGATATTCCTGTGCATTACCTGCAGCATATATAGATGCAAAAAGTTTTTCACAGTTTCCTGTCTTATACCATTCCAGAATCTTGAAATCAGGTTGATATCTTGTTTATTCAGGCCCTGAGAATTTTTGGCCATGCTAATTTCCTTGCTGTGAGCATGGTTGTCTATTTCTGTAGTTCTGAGGTTTGGTTTATATTTATTCAAGTGCAGAACTCAAGGTCAGATTTAAAACTGCAAAGTTTAGGGTGTTTTTAATTTGCCCATCACTATTGGACAAGGTGGTCTGTGGGTTTTTGCCCAGTCAATTCCCTCCCTCCTCATCCTTCCATGAAGGAAACAGAAATGCATACATCGGGCACACAAGAAAACAGGAGGCACAATAAAAGAGGCTAAGAGATGCAGGCACCAATGTGTCCAAGTATGAGTTCTTCACCACCCTTGAGAGTGAGCTAATACTAGATTTGCCCCCTTTTAGAAATAAAAGAAGGGCTGTGAATTACCCAGGTGTATGCTTTGTATCTTCTGAAAGTTTGTAATGTAACATTTATTTGAGAGTAGCGGGGATTTATGTTCCAGGATGTGAGGGCAATCAGCGCAACTCCTTCCTGACTGTGCATCTTGTGCGTGATACTACCATTAACTAACCCTTCATGGGGAGGTAAGTACTCTCATACACTTTTTCAGTAGGCACAGTGCTCTGAAATCATGTTTCTCTGGTAAGGTGGTTTTTTTTAGAGAGCAAATTAGATATATTCTGGATGAAAATATGTTCTTCAGCATCCTATTCTAGCAAGCCAGGAAGAATAAGCATTATGTTTTTTTCTGGATAAAACTTTACAAAATTCTGCTTCAACTGAACTAAATTCTCTTTTCTTGATTTGAATTCCAAATACCTAAAACACCCTACATGCTTTAATTGACATTGTGTAAAAGTAATGAATCTAGACAGCTAGTTTTACTTTCAGCATACTATTTTTGTCTACTAAAATTGTCCTGGCTACATGCCGCAAAATTAATTTTTAAAAGAGCCTGTGTTTCAGCAACATTAATGAGAACAAAGGCATATCTAGGCAGTAAAGGGAGAACCAAAACACTGGAGATCCACACCACTGACTGTAACCCCTCTGACACTCCACATTTGGGGATCCAAGAGTTACACAGTCATCTTAGTCTAAGGGTGAGGGAGGAGTTCGTTTGTGCAATGAATTATGAATTTACCTTCTAGGCCCAAACCAGCTCAAGTCATGTCAGCTGAGGTTTGTCTGCCCCTGTGTGCTTGCTCTCCGGTTGTGGGAAAAACACGGGCAGAATAAGCTTGGATTTTCAGAAACCTTTGCACCAGCTACGCATGTTCTCATCATCGCTCAGGTCCTGGATGGGCTGGGTAGCTTTTGTAACTGTATAGGGAAACTAATGTCCAGGGCAAAAGTTACTTCAGTAATTTTTGGAAATAGCATATCTGAAAATTGGAGATATAGACAGATTTAGTTCAATTTATGTGCCACAACTGTCAATAAAACAAAAGAATTAAAAGGGAAAATATTGCTCCATTCTTCAAAATTGAGTGGTAAATCAATTATATAAAAGAGGATTCATGTTTATTGTGGCACAATAGGTACATTTACTACATATTGCCTTAGTCTATAAGTTTCAGAAGGTCCAAGAAGCTTTGGGAAAGCAGTTATGTTTTGTTAAACACTGTTATAAATAGTGCAGTATATTGAAAACCAGGAACATGTGAATAAATAAATAAATAAATAAAAATAAAAGAGGAAAAGGGAAAGGGAAAGGGAAAGGGAAAGGGAAAGGGAAAGGGAAAGGGAAAGGGAAGGCAAGGGGAAAAAAAGTCACATAGGATGTTACCATCTGACAAAAGTATAAACGACAGACCCAAAAATTCATATAAATCATCATCGACTAAGGGCACTCTGAGCAGCGTCTCCACAGAATCTGTNAAGGGAAAGGGAAAGGGAAAGGGAAAGGGAAAGGGAAAGGGAAAGGGAAAGGAAAGGAAAGGAAAGGAAAGGAAAGGAAAGGAAAGATGGCAGACACATATGTTAGGTACAGCAAGCCAAAAGCAAAATAAAATCAGAAGCCTGACACTGACATATAGGAAGAGTGAAGTATGTTGAGGTCTTAGCAAATGATGAAACTTCTCTGAAAAAACAGTTACAAAAGTAAAGGTAGAGAAGGAACAGTCGTTCATCAGCTAATTTTGCTCACTCTGAGGCTCCACAAAAATGACGTATATATCTGACTTGAGTAAATATGCTGTAGTAAATAACCTTCATTCCTACTTCTGCATGATCATGCACTCTCTTTCTGAAAGCTTTTTACCTTTATACATCATGGTGAGCAGACCGGTGAAAGAGCAGGTAGGGAGCACCAGACTCCTAAGCATTGTCTTGAAGATCACAACTCATTTTTATCTGGCTAATTCGCAAATACACTGAATGAAATTGTCAGCATGGAAGTGACAGAAGTGCTGTTGTACAAGAATTTGAGAATTTTAGAATGTATTAAATCATCAAAGTTGGAAAAAAGAAACCTAAACCGTTATGCAGGTATATATGAAATACAAAGTAAGTGTATAAATTCCATCATGAGTATTTTAACTATGTAAAAATATGATACATATTTTAATATATTTCTACTATTTTATCCTCCTTCTTACCCATCTATTTATATCAGGAAATGTTAACAAGATCTTCTGATTTTTTCTATAACATATTTAAGTCACCAAAATAAACCCCACTGACTGATGAGCTGTTACAGAATAATCTCAGAATTTAATAAGACTTACTTGGTAAAGAGCATGAACTTTTGTGAATAATTGTTTCTGAGAAGCAGATAATAATGGAAAAATCTTTTTACTATCTCAAGGAATTGAAAAAGAAATGTTGTATTTGTTAATTTCAGTAGTCTTTTTCTTTACAAGAACTCAGACATCCACTATATAGGACTACCATCAATATATAAATATGCTAAATATATGATAGCAAAAGGTGGATAAGGCAGAATTAATATGACTAGTGTATGAATTTTTCATGAGGAACAAAAATTATGAAAGTCACTCGTTTTCATAAACCAAATTCATATCCAAATTTGCTGTGATTCATCCATATTTTCTCCAAAGCTAGTGTTACAAAACCCACTTCCTTAAGTATAAGGATTTATGCTATCTAAGGAATAAGACTATATCTACAGAAAGTAAGAAAACAATCACAGCAAATACAACTTCACAAAGAATATAAAGCCTCCTTTTTCTCATCCGTTCTCCTTGTCCTGTGTTCCTCATTCCATTATAATTGACATGGTGGTATAGGTTAATATGATACTAAAATTGCTTTGTAAGAAAAGAATAAGCTCTAACATAATCAGATGAACTGAAGAAATGAAGTAGCGTGGAAAAAGAACTATGCACACACATACAGTACTTTGCCATCAATGTACTTTAACTGCATACTTAAGCCAGGTCACTGAATAGCCTCTGATCTGGATTGAGTTGGTGACCTAAGTGTGAAAAGCTGAGTGGGCCACTACTGATAATCTAATTTGGAAATTCGGACCTCAGTATGGTGTGGAAGACAATATGGCCCTCTTTAGCTTCATGGGGTCAGCAGTAATCTAATGTGATATCTCTATATTACAAGGCAATTACAGTTTGGAAATATCACTGTTTAAAAGACAAAATTAAGTGCTTCTTTATAATGATCTTATTCCATCTTCTCTAAGAATTGAGGGGCAAATATATTTAATTACTATTATTTTAAACAAAACATTTGTTTCACTCCTAGCTAAGTAGATTTGATCCAGAAAAGCACAGTTTTACCCAAGAGATCACCCTTCTTTGATTTATGGGTCCTTTTTATATTCAAGGCAATCCTCCAAATCAGGAGGAATCATTGTGATTTTTATGATTTGCAATATAATGAAGCAAAGTTAAACAGTGCACAGGCAACAATCCAAGTGTGGTCTTCAAGCAATAGTTTTCCCCTTGCTAAATACGTGCTGGGGGGGACACAGTTTTTCAATAACAATGTCCCTGTGAAAGCTACAGTCTCATAAAGTACGCATTGTATTAGGTTCTGGTAACCTTTGGGTTTTTTAAAGAAAGAAAGAAAGAAAGAAAGAAAGAAAGAAAGAAAGAAAGAAAGAAAGAAAGAAAGAAAGAAAAAAAGGCGACAGACAAAGAAAGAAGCAATTGGGCTGCATGCAACTTTCCTGAAAAGTGTTGCCTGGTGAAACCACTATTCCTGGAGGACTGTGGTAACAATGCACAGACGTGAAATAGTTACTTCAATAATTTCCCAGGGATAGAAGCAAAACTGGGAATTCTTCAGTGTAAGCTGGTGTAATGATGGGTCATTGTAATAGACTCTATTACCTGTTCTTTTCAATAGGACCCTGGATAACGTATCCAGTGCCTGAAGTGTTAAATACTTTGGCCTACTCCAAGGAAAATTATAAGTAAGGAACAGTGTGGGAGTCTAAACATTAATACAATAATGGCCAGTCCTCAAGACATATTGAAATTACTACAATGCCAAAGAAACACAAAATGTCCAGGAAATGTTGCAGCTGGGATGTATATGATTGCATTTGCATGCAGTACTCAAGCGCTCTGATTCTAAAGATAAGAATTGGAGTAAGTACATACTTTATATAACATAGCAGAAGACTAAAAATTTTTATGTAAGACATCATGTAATGTTCAGGACTCAGGATTATTTATGTTGCTGCCTACACCTGCCAGTTACTGGGCTCCACAGCCAGATCCTTTGCTTAGCCAGTTGAAGGCCAGATCCTGCAATGACCTTCACCCTCTGTGATGGTCCCAGTGTTGAAACACTGAATATGAATAGGACTTGCTGGCATGGCCCAAGTGAGGTGTGAAACATCTCTGCTAATGGATTTTGTGAACCCCTGTTGAGTGTTCAGGAGCCGTTTACCTTTCTCATGAGCTCTTAAAAGTACATCCAGAGAATGTGCAGGATTTATGCTTCACTCTCCCAAGTTTTCAAGAGCTATTTAGAAACATTTAGGTTGGAAAAGACCTGTAAGGTCATCAGGATGAACCCTTAACCTGGAAGTGCCAAGACCACCAATAAACCGTGTCCCTAAGAATCACATCTATACATCTTTTAAATACCGCCAGGGATGGTGACTCAACCACTTGCCTGGGCAGCCTGTTCTAATGCTTGATAACCATTTCAGTGAAGAGGTTTTTACTTGTATTAAATCTAAACCTCCCTTAGTATGACTTGAGATTTTTCACTTTCATACTATCACTTTACTTAGGAGAAGAGACTGACACCCACCTCACCACCTCACTACAACTTCCTTTCAGGTAGTAGTAAATAGCGGTAAGGTCTCCCCTCAGCCACCTTTTCTCCAGGCTAAACAATCCCAGTTGCCTCAGCCACTCCTCATATGACTTGTTCTCTAGACCCTTCACCAGCTTCCTGGCCCTTTGGACACACATTCGTCATATTTAGTCTACCCCAGCAAAATCTGTCTCTGAAGTGGGAAAGTGAGATCGCTCCTGCAACCAAACCAGATATGGAAGGCAGCTCTTGTGCCTTGAAGGTGAAGGTCCAGGCATCTGGGGACAAGGTAAAGAATATCTTAAAGGCCTTTTAGCTCACTTTTTGAATCAGAGTGGAAGAGGGATACAAGCAGAAACCCTGTTTGCTAGTCATGCACTGTAGAAAAAGTAATTGCCACCGCTCTGTTTCTCTCAGGCTGTTGTAAATTGTGTTCTCCCACTCTTCATGCAGTAGACCAGAACTGACACAAGCTGTGAGGGAAAGTGCTCATGCAGTTTGGCACCAGCTGAATCCCTATTATGCAACAGTGTTTCGGGTTTTACTAATCTTATTTTTCCCCCCCCTAAGGACACACTACTTAAAGCAAGTTGATTTTCTCTCCCTTTGAAAGACTCTAAGAAGAATTCTCAGTCCCTCAACTGGGTGACAAAAATAGCTTGTTAACGTACAAACATTGCTAGTCATTGGAAGGCTTCATCTATGACAAAGTCCAAATGTTATTTTATGTTTCTTGATCTCATATTGAGAAAATACCAAGAACTTCAGCTCTACTATTTCTAGGAATGTCCACTTGATGATGAGCAGTACTTGAATAATCAGTCCTCAGAAGAAGCCCTGGGATTATGCCAATGACAGTTCTTATTACTAATAAGGACGGTGGTTCCCTTCAGGATCTCTTCAAATATATGAATTTCCATGTTACAAGAACTGCAAAGCATGTAGGATAGATGTGTGTCCAAGCACTATCTGAAAGCTGAAAGAAGTTACAAACCTTAAGGGTGTCTTGTGATCCAACCAAATGTTACAGGTAGGTCTCATGTACATCTGAGAAAAGAAAAGCTGAATGACAGAGCAGAATAAAGCTGTCTGTGAAGATTAAGGAGAACAGCTATGAATGCATTTTAGAGGTTTGTGTCTGGGATGAATAATCAAAGTTATTTGCAGTGGAATTATTTTTTAGGTAAGATAGTGAGGGGTATTTGATTTTTATTCTTTGCCAGACATCTCAGAGTTAAGATTGTAGGCTGTTTTTCCACAACAATATAAGCTAAGACAGAAAAAAAATAAGACCATTTGAAGGAAAGGGAGAATTCTTGCTGAATTCTCAATACATAAGGTGGATTTTGCCTTGCACCTAGACTGTTTATATGGCTCAAAGCAATGTTTCTGTTCTTCTGAGGCTCAGTTTCTTTTGCTGACTTTCAATCTCAAAACACATATTTGGTTCGATCTCTAACTTGCAAAATTTCTTGACTTAATCAGGTCTGACTTTGAGACACTATTATGGAAACAGTCTTCTTTCTAGCCAAAGAGCAAAAACAATCTTTCCTAATTGGATTGATAGTACTGCATAGATTTTAATTTTAAATACTGACAGCGGTAATGCAGCAATGAAAGCTATCCTACATATGTAATTCATCTCTGAAGAATTTAAAGGGACATAACATGAAAAGACTTCCTGACTGCCCAAACACAAGGTGAATATATTTATTGGGTTTTGCTATAATACTTATTTGGCTCACACATTTATTCTGATGTTTAAATCCAGGAAGGGCCTTCTCTTTTAGTTTCGTATTTGGGACTAATTAGTAATTTTGAAGCGTTTAAGTCGAAAATGCAAAGATTTAAACAAAAGGCTCATGTTCTTTTTGGAACTTTCCAAACAAGAAGGTTGTTTGAAGTGATAAATCCTATGATTTTCCTTAAGCTTTTCAAGTAAACTTTAACATAAAGCTACGTGTACACTGAAGAAACAAGTAGCTTGGAATCCACAAGTGGACCTAGTTATTTCAGTCTCCTGTGAACAACAATGTCTTTATCTGTAGTAGAACAAAATATATCCTGTTAGGGTGCTCTTTCTTGAGTGGAAATCCTTTTTATTGGTATTATTTCCAGCTACTTGCTGACTCGTATACCATTTCACTTTCTGATCACAAAAAGAACGTGAGTTTTCAAAGCTGTACTCTAGGTGTCATGAGCTTGGTAGATGAGAGAATCCTACCTGTGGTTTGATTTAAAGATGGCATATATAATGTGTGTTGTCAGAAAAACAATTATGGAGGTTTGCAAGTTTTTACATTTGCAATGTACATTATCCATAAAATAATTATTTTCACATGAATGTCTATCCTTCCTAATCTTACTTTCACATGAAGGGAAGTCCTATAGAGACTTTAATAAGCTATCACTTTTGTCATGATTATCCATATTCACATACTGTACAGTATTTTTGAAGAACATGGGGTTTTATCTGAAGCATAAAGCTAAAAGTATAATTTTAAAGAAAAACAACCAGAGGTTTCTTTTCAAGGATTCTTTTGACACTTGACTTGTTAAACACTTTTACATCAGGTGGTGTAAGATCTGAATTTTCCTGTGTGCTTCAGTTTTGAAAACTATCCCCCCACCAAATTTTCTTGAATCCCCATCTGTTTTTTTTTTTTTTTTGAAAATCGGGAGAGCTCACTTGGTTGTTTTGCTCCTGGTAGGACTGAGACATAACATTCATTGTCAAATTCCTTCACACCTGTATTTGGAAAGGGTTAAATGAGTAATATATAAGAGAAGTCCTCTTAGGACAGGTTAAACTTCCCACTCTCAACAACCTGATATGTCTAATGTATGAGGTATCCTCTTTGAAAAAGGTTGTTAAACATGAGTTTTGTTTACATATAATGTCATGCAGTTATCAGCATAATCAAAAACTTATTTAATCCTTTTCTAATTCTAAAGTGATTAGCAAGGGCTGAGAAATCACCTTATCTCACTAAAACACAGGTACGAACACAGAGTAAATATTTTGGTAAACAATTATTCTGCCCTTGCATATTCAGCAGTGTGCTAAATTATGCATAATCTTGCATAAGTAATAAGTGAAGGTAGCTTAAATTCAGGGTTTTTTTACCTGACCTATTTCTTTCAGTGCTGTTAGCTTCTTAAATCATGTATGAGCTTTCCGTAAGGCTTCAATGAGTAGTTCTAGTGGAGAGACTTCAGTAATAAATTTCAGGAGAAGACAAGTTTTTTGACAGGCATAATGCAACACATACAGAGTTTGGAACTCACACTCTGGGAATTTAGAGCAATCCTTGCAAAGCAGCTTTTCCCTGTTACATTAATAGAGAAAATGAAGTATGAAAGTCCTCAGGAATTACTGCTAGGTGTAATTTAAATAATTTACCAGAAGACAGTTCAGCACATGCATAGAACAGGGGCATACAGAGTTTGCCATAAGCAGTTTATAAATAAACTATATTCTGCTGAAGTAAGTCAGGCATAAATTATAACTATTCCTTTTGTGGCTATACTCTGTTCCTCATTGTAATAGTTATTTAAAAAAAAAAATCTGGGTTATGACCTTCTACTAGAAATCATAGGCTGTGCCTGCCTTGTACCTTGCTTATGAGCATGCTTACATTTAATAGTTTGGCTGCTATGAGATCAAAGTAACATTACTATTGCTATGGGAGAAAAAAAAAAAAGAAACTGCATTACATTTCTATAAACAGAATCTAGGTAGAATTCTGTAGCTCAGTGGAAAAAGGAGCGTGCAGTGCCAAAGAACATTGACTAGCATCTGACCATTTCATGAAACCCTTATGCACTTTTTTAATGTATTATTCCAGTTCTAGCCTCAAGTGCTGAAAGTTAATATGACAGAATAACTTGAAAGTGCCAATAGAAAATATGAAATTAAGATACTAGCGTGTATGGAGAGGGCAAAGAATTTGTTAAACACACTTGTAGATACTGGACAGCTTCTACTACTTCATAGGAGCTGCAGCCCTAACCATTAGGTCTTTTAAAGACTGTTAACGTTTACTGACCAGATTTTTTTTCATTTATTTTGTCAGTGTTCAGAAATAAGAGTCTGAGGTGAGAGGTCAGATGATCCAGAGATGCTCATTGATTTTTGAATACCAAATTAGAAATATATGAAATATATTTTGTTCTGACATCTATAAGTACCACATAAAGAAAAGGAAAACATGATCATAATTTAATGTTGTTTTTCTCTTTTATATTACACAAGTTAAGTGAATTCTGCTTTCAGTAGAGCACACATGAACACAAATATTCTATCTCTAGTCTTATGTATTTTATGTTGTTTTTTAATATT
The DNA here is from genome assembly GCA_013400055.1 of Nycticryphes semicollaris. Lineage (NCBI taxonomy): Eukaryota > Metazoa > Chordata > Aves > Charadriiformes > Rostratulidae > Nycticryphes > Nycticryphes semicollaris. The sequence continues at coordinate 441,215 of VXBJ01003289.1, read as the reverse complement.
TTGTTCTTTTCTTACTCTTAATTAACTTCTCTTGTCCATCTAATTATGGATAAAGCATTACAGCCACTGGAGTTCAGAAGCAGTCACAGGTCAGAAAGAAGGGCTTGCAGTATTTTGTCATATTGGGCAAAACACTAATTCACGTGCTTAACCTTAAAACAAGATATTTTCTCAGAAAAACATATTTATTTTTCTGTTGGAATCTGGGATTTTTCTGAATGAGATTTAACTTACTTTCCATGCAGTCGTGTATAAAAATAAAAACCTGTGATTTTCTAATATTCTTGTAGACTTCTATTGGCTAAGATGTTATATAAATTTTCGTTGTTTACATAATTATATTAATACATGCATAATAATAGTTATATTTTAACTTAATTATGTATGTATATAATCACATCAGTAATTGCATTGCTTAAATATATATATGTATTAATGCAGCTACACAATGTACAATGTCTGTATAAATAATTCAAGCTCTCCTTAACCTAGCATTCGTCAGCTCACCCAAGTCCTCTTTCCAAACTCGTGCTAGTGTAAGAATTAACATGGGGAATAGGTTTAAAATGCCCTTGGTTTTGCCTCTCTCCTTTTAAAAATATTTATGTAGAGGGAGTAGGGGAATCTGCATACTGTGGGAAATCCTGGCTACCCCTGCCAGACTGCCTGGGGGGGGTGAAGCACAGTCTGTACTTCACCTCTCATTATCCACAGCACTGTGGCACTGTGGATAATTTTGCTGGTCCTCATTCACAGTGGTCCAGCTTCTGCAACATTTAGGCTGGGTTCTGCTCCCTTCCATGAGTGGCATGGAAATGCGCTCCCATCTCACTGAGCAAAGCTTCACATGAGTCCAGTCGAGTGCGGGACCAGATCTCATCACTCAGATTCTGCTGGCCATTCTGGTCATACGCTTGAGATAAGCCACTAATTTCACTGTTTCTTTTGTACAAATCGATGTACTTGTTGGTTGTTTATTATCGTTTCACTTATTTTTTTTTCCCAGAGTCGGGGCAGGGTTTGTGACAACTGCCTGTTGGGATGGAAAATCCTCAGTCACTCTCCTGATAAATGGAAAAATATTTTCCATGTCCAGAACTGGTATGCATATGCAAAAAGTCCATATACGTGGCCATTTCCCCTATCTATCCTTTGAATATACTGTAGATTTCATTTTTTTTTTCTGAGGAGAAATTATCTTACTATAACTCTGGTTAAAGCAGTTGTCTTTCCCAGAGTAGAGGCTTTTTCCACTATTATACCGAACTGTTAGTAAATTAAGTAATGTTAACAAGAAATTTCTCCTTAATATGCAATAAATATAGGTTGTTGGAATGATAAAAACAGCTTAGTTCAAACAATTTAATTAACATCCTTACAAGGATCACTGAAAATAAAGTGCAAAATAAAATAAAATCACTGTCATGATCCTGACCCTGTGTTGCAAATTAAAAACACAGTAAAGTGTCACAGATTTCAGCAGCTCAATTTGGGTTCGCTTAATAGAACTATGACAAAAGCAAATGTTTTGTCACTTTCAGACTGTTGCCAGGAAAAATTTTAGTGCATAATTAATGATAATCCACTCTTTAATTTGTATATATAAAGGAATAGGAAGTTGCCACTGATAGCACAGAAGTAATATCATTTTCAGTGTTAAAGCAGTAGAACTGTTTCATCTAAAACAATGAGTCAGGGGAAGGATAATGGAAGGTGTCAGAGGCACAATAAATAAGATTAGAGTGGACAAGGAGAAGTGAAAAGTATTACCTGCATTGAAATTTTCAATTAGAAAGGCAAAGCAAAACCTTTATGAATCATCCCTTCCACCTTCTTTTAAACCATTATGAATAAATGCAATGGAATTGCCTGAATGCTAGTTAGTACAAAATCAAGCTCTTTCCAATACATGAATTACGGTTTTGTGCTGTTCCTCTAGACACTTAAGTCATTTTTTAAGAACACAGCTAGTCTTCAAGATCTTGAACACCTGTGTTTGAAAAGGCTAGTGGCAAATTGCTGGTCACCTTTCTAAGCAGATCTGAAATATAAGAACATCAGCTAAGCAATGACAAAGTACATTACATGTTGGATGCTATGAATCACATTGCTTTCCTAGTTTCTTTACATGAACGGTGATTTTTGGATAATGCATCCTGTCGAATGACATGACTACGGAAAAGCCAACGTCAGGTAAGTGATTAGGCGAAGACAGTTTTCACCAGCTCGCTTCTGACATACTTGTAACATGAATTGACACTGAATTTCCTCTGTAATGAAGCAAGTTTATCCATGTGAGCCATCTAATTTTGTCCCTCTTTTACTTGCTTAGAAAATATAACAATTGTTTCTTGTGCGTGGGGCCATGGGAAGTGTGATTTTTAAAGTAACTGTGTAACAGGAGGAGTTAGGGGTCCAATCACCATTTGTCACTGTGCCTACGTATTGGATATTTCTCTTTTGAGGCAGCCTTGGGATCACTGTCATCTTGGAACTGCAGGACTTTGACCCTTTGACTTGGAGCCATGATTTATACCAAACCTTGGTCGTCTGAGTGAACAGGACACCTGCCTAGGTGTTTTGACACCCATAACACAGCCACTCGGTTGTGGGATCTCTTAATGAGATCTCACATCCTTAAAAGGATGAGCTCCAGAGTGGAATATTTTATAGATAGCACTGAGTAGGCTTTACACCTTCCTAGTAAAAGTTTTTAATTTTATCTGTCTTTTTTTTTTTTTTTAATTACCTGTAATATCTTGGAGTTCTGAAAATAATTGCCAATTACTGTGTGAAACACGTAGGAGTCCTGAGGTGGCAAAATACCAAGTCCTTAACAGTTGTTTAGGGATGCCTTTAATATACCTAATTAATGTGCATACCAGACAGTTTCCAAGATCTGCAAAAGTTGTTCAGATTGTTCTCTTTATTATAATCCTTTTTGTCTCCTTTAGTGAATCCTCAGCTCTGCCTCAGACTCCCAGGATCCTGCACTGAAAACATGAAATGCTGCTAAAGTTATTATCCTGTATATACTAAGTAATATCCAGAAAACTTTCTCTTCCAGCTGTGAAGAACTGATGTGTTAAACAGATTATTCACAAGACTTGCTTTCCTGTAATAAACCTAAAAAATGAGACAGAAATAAACGTGGTTTCTAAACACAATACTTAAATCTAGATGAAAATTCAGAGCAGTATTTAATCTCTCCTGTCAACATATAAGGATAAAATGCTGTGTCAGAGACTCAGCAGGGTGGAGAGGTGCAAGTGAGAGGCAGTCCAGAAGGTATTAGTTGCAGGGGCAATATAGCTATATATATATCTAGGCTTATAAACTCAGTGTGCAAATGCTGCTGTCTTCCAAATTATGCTGACTGCCCCCAAGCTGCCTGCGAGCTGTGGCCATTAGAAAGTCCATCCTCTGCGTGGCACCCATGGAGTCCTTGAGGGAGCACAGGCTGACGTGAACCGTTCTCATGGGTTAGAGTTTGAAGAGCTTCTTCTCAATAGCTTTCCAGGGACTGTTGAATTTACTAGCACGTTTGAGTAGCCTGTAGGCCTACTCCCCTCCCTTTTTTATATTTGACGCATAGAGTGCTGTAAGAGGAATCAAATGAAAGTTGTAACTCTGGTCCACTCCTACAACTCATCTCACTCCTGCACCACAAACTTTCCCAGCCAGGTTGATGGATGATGTGATGAGTCACCTCTTCAGAACTCTCCTCAGCCTCTAGGAGCAGACTTCACCTACCAAATCCCTTCTAGCTTTTATCTCTTAGTTGTCATCTTTATCAGCCGCACCCCATTAGTATCACGAGCAATTAGCTCCATTGTATGCCATCCTTACATGCTCTAGCATTTGTTTTCTTCCCAGCCAAACCCCTGTGTCAGTTGAAGGCTGACATCTACCTTTGACATACAGATTCCACCGACCCTAGATGGATCCATCTCAGTGTCTCGCCTACACTTGCAGACAAACACCACAACACCAGCATTCAGAATGGCCTTAGCAGCCTTCCACTTGCCACTCTTTCTGGCCTTCCCCAAGTAGTCTTTCTCAGTGTCTCCATGCTGTTTTCATGCTACTCTTTTAACTACTAGATGGCTGTAAAGCGTGTCAGGAAATGTTCCTTTTGCTGCCGCATAATACTCAGGACAGTGCTGTCACCAACCCAATCGATTGTCAGAAAAGCTGTTCCGTATGGCAGAAATGTGTATGGCAAACACAATTAGTTTTTAAAAGAGCAAAACAAATGCCTTCAATAGTATTAACAACCAGGCTGGCTTTGTAGACAGACTATTCGTTAACATTGAGTGCTGTTGGTTGACAATGTACACTCTGTCTGCTGGCTATACTGCAAATTAATTTATTGTTTTCTTGACCTTTTTTTTTTTTTTAAGCTGATGTGTAACTCACCAATATTTGGGAAAAAAAGGTAAAAATAAATAATGTTGTTGCTTAGTTCACATGTGTCTTGATAATATATGCTAAAATTGATTTCCTGATAAATTATAATTCATTGATGATTATGTGTGAAGCACATGTGAAGCAGGTATCTTACATGTTTTAAATGTGTGTGTTCGTAGGTTACTTAAAATTGCAGCTACAATGTAATTTTCTAACACATCTGTTTTAAGTATTTATGTACTAGGTTTATGAAAGTTTTCTTTGAGCAGTTGTGAGAGAGGACATCTTGTGCCCCATTCTTACCCCAAAGAGGTCAGCTTCAGTTCCTTTATCCGAGGTTAATGTTAAATTCTTACCTGTTTCAAATTTGGTAATAGAAGTCTTGAACAGCCTGGTAAATGCCTTCCCTGATTCCTGTCCATTCTGAACTTTTGAAAGCAGAGAGTAATAGTAAGAAACCTGATAATAAATAGCCTTCAAACCAGAAACCTAATACTTTAAAACCTTTTAAATGTCTGGGAAGAAATAAAATGTGAATTTAATAACTATCTTAGTGCATTCATTTACCAAGGCCGCTTCTACTTCTCTGTGAAATTTTAGGTGGAATGGGGAATGTTGAACCAACCAAGAGGAAGGATCAATATTTTAATTTACATAGGACATTTACATGGTGGGTGAGATAAATGGCTGGATATTTCCTTTTTCTTGTTAAAGGAACCAACTCAAAGAGGCTAGAGTGTAGGCAATTAGTTTTATTGTCACAAGTAATCTTAAAAAAGCCCAATAATTTTAACTGCTACCTGTGACTGTCTTCTATCCTATGCTATTCATCAGCATTTTAAAAAATTTCAGTTTAGTTGTTCATACATGAAACCACTTTTTACATCATGTGATCCAAAATCAGTTCTGCATATATATTTCTGTGAATATATTTTAGTAACTCGTACAAATGTTTCTAATTTTATTGGAAACAGGGCTTTTTCTGGCAGCATGTATTCTTCTCACAGCTTCTGTGAAATAGTGCAGGTCTTGTGGTGTTTCCTCAGCATGCTTAAAGACCAGGCGTTGTGTTTCCTCTGTGGGTCTTTGGGACTCACATGTGTGCTTGTTTGTGCAATAGATATAAAAATGTGCTGCTAATGACAAAATTTCCTTTTAAAAACCCACTAGAGTGATTAGGCTCTGCTACTGATGACTACATATAATAAGTACATGGAGTGGCATTTGGCTGGAAGGCTTTGCTCAAGTTTCCCCAAGGGAAGATTACGCTAAATGTGAACTCCTAAGTCCCAAGTGCCATGTACCTCCAAGTGCACTTTTGATATGACATCTGTTTTTCTTTAAAAAAGATCTTGTTTTATTTTGTTTGTGTAGAAGTCCAAATACTTAGAGGTATTGCTGGCTGGGCTTTCCTTTAGATTTCCTTCTCTTTCTGAGTTTGCAGGCAATATTCACCTTCCAATTTTTTTTTGCAAAAGAAATAGGTATCTCGGCATCAAAGCCCTCTGACTTTATGGGTGTAGCTCATATTATAATTAACATTAACTTCCTTGGGTATTTCTCTGTAAAGAGAAATAGTTTGCATACCAATGCGTCCTTGTGCAAGTCCACTGCCTTCTCTGGCAGACTGCGGAGGAGGAGGTCTGTCTGTCTGGGCACAGGTTTCAAACAATGCAGTCTGGCATCACCACTGGGAGACCACTGCCCACCCTCCCCTAACACCATCACATCCCCCTCCTCAGCACATCAAGCAGGCCTTGCCTGAGCTTTTTGATCATTTTGGCCTGAGTCTTCTGAAAATCAGGCAGCATAGAACCATAGAATCATTCAGGTTGGAAAAGACCCTTGGGATCATCGAGTCCAACCACAAACCCCACCTTACAAAGTTCTCCCCTACACCATATCCCCCAACACCACATCTAAATGACTCTTAAACACATTCAGGGATGGTGACTCAAACACCTCCCTGGGCAGCCTATTCCAGTGTCTGACCACTCTTTCTGTGAAGAATTGTTTCCTAATGTCCAGTCTAAACCTACCCGGTTGCAGCTTGAAACCATTCCCTCTTGTTCTATTGCTAATTACCTGTAAGAAGAGACCAGCACCAGCAGTGAGACCCCTGTCTCCAGCAGATTCTCCAGTAGAGCTTGCAAGACACTTGAGCACTGAAAGGCCCCATTGGGCTGGGGAAGTGAGGAAGAGGCAAACTCCTTCCCCATGCAGACACCTAATAACAGCCTTTCACTACTTAAAGGGGGCCTACAGGAAGAATGGGGAGGGACTCTATCAGGGAGTGTAGTGATAGGATGATGGGTAAGGGTTTTAAACTGCAAGAAGGTAGACTTGGATTAGGAAGAAATTCTTTACTGTGAGGGTGGTGAGGCACTGAAACAGTTTGCCCATGGGAGTTGTGGATGCCCCGTCCCTGGAAGTGTTCAAGGCCAGGCTGGATGGGGCTTTGAGTAACCCAGTCTAGTGGAAGGTGTCCCTGCCCATGTCCTGGTGTCCCTGCTCATGTCCTTGTATCCCTGCTTACCATCTGGTGGTGAACTGCTGGGTTACTGCAGTACAGCCTGGTTATGTACAATGAACAAGCTGCAGGAGTCATCTGATCATAATGGAAGTCATAAGGAAGGACGAGAACAAGGGGAGAAAGGAAGGAAGGGAAGAGAATGTTGATAAATATTCAACAATACTGCATAAGCCCAACCAAGAAACGTATCCTGTGATCAGTGTGCTACCAAAGCTCAGTACCACAGAAGCTAGCACACTGTCCCTCTACATTCACTCACCAATTTATGCCACGGAGAAGTGTGAATCTATGGGGCTGGAATGGCTAGTACATAAAAATTAAAAAAGTGAGAGTAACTTGAAAATATGAAGAGGCTCAAACATTATTTTTTTTGTGCTCAACCCAAGAGAAAACATATGCAGTTGGTTGGGGTTTTTCTGTGTGTGCATGTATTGTACATTTGGATATAAGCAACTTTTATCTTTCTAAAGTACAAAATAATTTCTTATTTTCTTACCAATAATGTCACTGCAAGACAGACATTTTATTTCTCCTACGTATACTTCTGTTCAAATTGTACTGAGTTTCTGAAGTGCATTTTAAAACACTATATGGACAGAAAAACATTTTCATGCTACTAATTTATACATGTATAAGCATTTGGAATAGGGAGACTTCATGGTACACCACCTATTGTGTAACACCTTGCCAAACAAGGTCAAAATAAAGGTTCACAATGTCACAGGGGTTTTTTGGGTTTCCAGGTGTGTATGACTTTTGTTTTTCAAAGATGTGTAAAGCAGTGTTTTTTTCTCTCTGTGGTTTTTTGCATTAAACAATAGAATATACTGATTGATGGAAGCCAAATGACAAGAAATAAATCTTTTTTGTTTGGGTTTTTTTGTTTTGTTTTTTTTTCCACAGCTCCTTCCCACCTAAACTGCAAAATATGGGAGGATGGAGAATATGGGAGGATGGGGCAGAATCCTGAGAAACGCTCAGCTGGTTGGGCAGGGCTTTTGTTTGTGCTTTGGGAAAAGGTTTATGTGGTCTGATCATTTTATGCCTAAGAGAGCGTATCTTGAGTGGGGGAGGGGGCAAAAATTACTCTGAGCCACTTTGAATACTCCTGCTTTCCTGAACTCTGTCGTGAATGAGTCTCCTAACAGCACTGGTGTAATTGTGATTGCAGTGATAGGGGAAAATGAGCTCTTCAGTGTTGCTTTAGCTCAGTTCCTCCACAGCCAGCCTGCTGGTTCTTTACAGCCAACGCCTCATGCTTCAGAGAAGCACCGGATTTGCAAATATTGCTCCTGAGTTTATCCCTGGAATTTAATTGAACCTTTCACTTTCATCATAACAAAGATATTTGCTATACCTTAATCCAAAATCCATACGCTAAAGACTCAGTAAACTACCTTTTTTTCCTCAGATATTCAAAAGGATTTTATATCTTTGTGTGAATAATATCTCTCTGCAAAGTGGCTAATAGTTTCATCTGCTTTTATATTAGCAGTAATAATAGTGTTGCAAAAGAAACTGGTTTTGGCAGTACAATTGAGAGGTTTACAGCAGTCATAGCTTTTAAGATCCCCGTTTAACACAGCATTTAAGCGCACAGTTACAGCAAATGACGGGTCAAAAATACCAGCGGGCCTTTTGAACAGTGACCCACATACCTCTTTGGAGGACATCCACTGTTTTACAGTTGTTTAGATACTGTCCTGGAATAATTTGAAATGCAGAACTCTTTATTTTGGGGTCAGCCCCATGTTGTGGCAGTTTGACCATCACAAGGGGGGCCAGATGTGGATTACAGCCCTGAAGAAAGTTGCACATAGTCTTGCCCAGCTCCTCTGTTGTTTTTTTTCAAAGACCTCGCCACAGAGCTTACTGCCCACTGCTGCACAGCTCTACCTCACAAAAAAGGGAGTATTAGACAACCAAAGAGCATTTAAACTGGAATCTTGTGAGATCTGCATTCCTTTGCCCTCTGCATCCTTCACCGTCCCTTGTCTCCAGGCACACTTTGCCCCAGCTCTCCTCTTTGATCACGTTGCGAATCTTGGGAGGTTCTGTGGCTGCCTTTGCTGTGGAACTCAACAGATTAAAGGCCCCACAAATAACTTGATCTTTCTGCAATACAGTGAATAATAAAGTAAAACATTATATGTCTGTCAAGATAGACAGATCTGGTAAGAAACCAGGTCTGTATACATGCTCGAATATATATACTCAGAAAATCATAATGTATCTAAAGATTAAAGAGCCTGGAGAGTGAAGAATAAGTGGAAAGTGATTAAATGGTAAGTGATATCTTAAAAGCATATGAGAGATTTTAAAAGGATCCATGCAGAAAACAAAGACCTATTAGTTAAAAAAGGTAAATTGCAGATAGCACTCCTCTAATATCAGTCCTACAATAGCCATCAGAGATGAACCAGTAATGTAATTTCTTTTAAATGGATGCTATTCTAGTCACACTTATCATCTGCAGAGAAATATTGCTAATATCTATAGCAGATGATAAAACTATTTTCATTTATTATTGTACTAGATTTTTTCCCAAGGTTCCCACCACATTTTCTTCTTTCCGTATGCCGTTTCTTTTCTTCTATAGCAAACATTGATTTTACAAAGTTGTTTCATTTTTTTTTTTAATACAAACTCAAGCATTAATAGAAATTTAAGAAACAGAACATATTGTCTGGCTTCAAAAATGAGATAATCTTTTCTGAATTTCAGCCTATATGTAAACACACATAAATGCTTTGTATGTGATACATATTTATATTGTATAATTTAGATACATCTAAAGTAAATATTTTTAGTAATTTCTGTGGTAGTCAATACTCCTCTCGCAACATTTTAACAGGACTATCTGGTTTACTTATTTCTAAATGAAAAATAAAACCTAAATAATTTTCAGAAATGGATTTCTGCCGACTTAATGAGTGATGGATCATGGTGAAATAATATAATAAGTACACACTATGGCCTTTGGGGAATAAAGCCAGTGGTTTTTATCCATTTTGTACATTAGAACCACTTTGTAGATCAGACTTCATCTCCATTCACGGTGGCGTTTAACCCCACTGCCTGATTATTATGCTTCTGATATAAGTACAGCAAATGTTGGAGAAGACATAAATGAAACTCAACATTAGTCCTGTGATACAGTGTATAAAAAGTTTGCTGTGTAGCCAGCTGAGAGGAGTAATTTCTATTTTCCAGTCAGAAGAATAAGATACACTATGTTTCAAGGCCTTGAAAGCCCATTTAATAATAATACTAACAAGCTAAAATAATTTATTTTACCTGAGAGAAGGTGGGAACGATTTAACTGTGATCTGTGAATATCTGGGTATAGATGGCATTTCTAGTTGTAGAAGGTTCTGTAATCCAGTAGAATAAAGTGTAATGAGATTCTATGTTTGAAAACTCAAAGCTATACACATTCAGACAAATATTACAAGAGAAAAGTCAATTTACATTGGAATAAATAAGCTAGAGATCTCTTGGATTCTTTATCACTGTGTAGGATACTTGCTTGCACTGAAAAAAAAATGATAACAGCCCTTGTTTCCCAAAGGGTTTATTTTATGGTCTTGTGCCTATCTTCATAAAACAAACCTTACCCTTGCAGTAAAGCAGTTGGGCTCACTGAGGCAGAAGAACAAAATAGTCAACCACAGTTTTCACCAAAGACTTTTGGTATTTGTATAAAAGATGAATACTTACAAGGTACTACTTTCCTTTAACCAGGTCTTCCCTGCTACTTACTGTATGACTGCAAGGACAGGAGATTCAACTAGAAAATTCCTTGGTACACTGATATTTGGAACTCATGTTAATTGTAATGTGTGGGTTTGTTAATATGAATTACTGCTCTTATTTAAATCAACTACAAGCCTCCATACTTAAAAACTTTTTCTGTTGGATGTATAAAGAGATGTCAATTTTGTTCTATATATTTCATTGTCATAAATCGTCTCAAACCTTGTTCCATACTTCTTACTTCCCTTTTCATTTTCAAGTCCATATTTTTTAATTAGTATTCTAAAACTTTTCATAAGGTAGGTGTAAAACTTATCAGTTCAAACTATAAAGAAAATCAAATTAAACAACAATTGAAAAAAGAATAGAAATTGATCACTAATGCAAAATGGAATACTTTTTCAAACAAATGTAGTTAAAGTATCCCATTTTTAGACACAAACAGCTATTATGAGGTAATTTTAAAAAAAGTATTAAGATAAGATGCTTTACTCTGTAAACTTGGTATTATTACATTTTAGCTGAAGCATACCAATTGATTCTACAAGATTTTTTTCATATTAGTTATGGTAAATTCATTTTTCCTCCTTCAAAACCAAAGCGTAACTTATCCCATCTCCCTTGAGCTTTTTATCTTTAAGAAAATCCCAATCATACCTCACAAAAATAACTCTAGTGTTTCTGCTTTCAGTAATTGGATGGATAGAATAAATAAGACCTTGGTCAGATAGTAATATTTATTTTAAATTTTGGATTTTTCTCTAGATTGGAGTTCCATGAAGTGAGTGAACCTGATCTGACTATGAAAAAGGTGATTTTTATAGTGTTTAAAATTTAAAACATATCAGGTTCTGAAATCACATTTATCCAGTGTATTGAAAATATAGAAGATTGCGTGCTAGACCATATCAGAGATTTGACTGTATTAGCACTTCTACTTCCAGACTGTAGTGATATCACATTCCTGAAAAACAGTTACCTGTAAAACACCTTTAAAACACCATTTGAATTTGCCATTAATAAAACATTATAAACTTTTCTGAGACTGCTCAGTCTGCTGAAAAGCAATAAGGAGAGTGACTGTACCTTCTAATAAAATATGAATCTTTCTGGATTCCCAAACCAGAATATACTTTCAATGCCATTTAAAAAAATCTTGCTTTCTTGAGAAATTAAAAATGTTGTTTCTCAGACTACTCCACCAGTGTGCAGAGCATACTGAATGATATCGAAGCAGTATCATAAATCATGTGAATGATTTGCAACGGCAGAGAACTTTGCTCCCACATCTCCAGGGCCAGGACTGGAGGTGCTTGGCTGGGAGGGTGTGAGGGAAGAGGAGAAGAGAGGCTGCCTCCCGTGCAGCCCTTTCACCCTGTGTGGGTTAGGTAAAGGCTGGGGAGGTTTAGGGCATTCAGGGAAAAGAAAGAGACCCCTTTGGTTTTTCATATATTGAGTAGTCTCCATCTTCTTTCATTCCACATAGTGTTTGGGATACAGAAAAGTATCGTGCTCAAGGACCATGTTTCCACATATGTTCGTATTTGTTGCATGCCTCAGCATATGTTTATACACATGTAGACACACAGACACATGCACAAACACACCCTACAGCCTGCTCTTGATACCTAGTCAAGCAGCCTTTCAGTTGCTTCTTCGAGTCAATGCCTCAGAGTCTCTCTGTCTTTTGAGTCCCATCTAAGCCAGTTTCTGAGCACCATATTTAAAATTTTGGGTTGCTAGAGGCATCATGAAATCTGCAAGCACATCCAAATGCCAAGGAACTCATGGCACTTTTGCAGAGTGAACATTGGCTGCGCTGAACTAACATAGTCCAGCTGAGTGATTCCTCTCTGCTTACTCATTTCATTACTCTATTCTCACTTGCATTTCTGGTATATATTTGTTAAATCTTTATACTCCCATTGTGACTCTGTTCCAATGACAGAATGGGAAAAAGCAATTTTTACTTTTCTTCAGTGAAACCAACACAAGGCAGAAATCCTGTGGAATATTTTATGCTTTCTGTTGGCTAGATACATATTGGCACCAATTGATTTATTTCTCTCTGCTTCTGAACACCGCTCACCCCAATAGTGCTGTAGAAATAATTAATAAAAAGAAGCGCCGTGTTCCCATTTTTTGCTTTTGCTAATAACATTTTGTTTAATGGGTGTGTCAGCTGTTCATACAACATAATGAAATATTGAAACAGAGATATTGAAAAATGTACCAGTCTGCCTGAAAGTTATTTGTTTTGAACAGTTACACATATTAATTTATCTGTAGCCCAGGAAATGAACTAAGATAAAAGAAAAGTGCTTTTCTATTTACTTGATGTTGGTGTCACACAACATAATGGTATTGCTTCCTCACCGATGAGGCAAAAAACCCGTTAATGTGACTCAATGTAAATTCAGAAAAGAAAATATTAAGTACTCCAATGGACTGCATGCCCTTCAAAAGCAAAAAGAGTGTAATTCCAGAGTGATCTAAGCCTTTCAGAAGCTCCAGCTGACGTCCTCTGACTTGGTGGTGGTAGGACTTGCAGCACAGGCAATCACAGAACTGCTGAAATTACCTAAGGGTCTCAGACCTATGACCATCTTTGCCACAGATACTCCCTTGCAAAACAGCCTTAACACCACACTGGCTAAACACATAAATCTTTCTTGGCAGAATCTTGTATTAGTGAATTAGAATCAGAATTAGTCCCACTCACACTCTTTATAGAATATGAAACACAGAATTTGGAATATTGATCATGGGGTCTGCATTTATGATCAGTCTCGCTCTTATATTTGACTGCATACAGAAAACAATGTGTTTGTTTTCTTTTTGGTGTGTTAGCTCCATAACCACTGGGCTATTATGAGGGAACACTTAGATTTTTTATTATGAGAATGTATTATAACCCTGAGAAGTATTTTATATTACAAGGTGTAATGGGAACCCATCTTAATTAGCCTTTCATATTTCAGCTGTCTTGGGGCCAGTTGAGGAACAGGGTGGATTTTGGTTAAAACCTACTTTGGTATTTGTTAGTAAAGTTGCAGCCTTCCATTTTCTCATGCTTTGGATTCCATCTGCTTATGCATTTATCAGATTTGTGCCTGTTGCTAAAGGATAGTATTCACATACCCTTTTTTCTTCCTACGTAGTAACCCTACAATGTGCCTTGATGACCAGCAGCTGTCCATCAGAGGTAGCCAGTGCTGGTGCACTGCTGTCGAGTTGTACCAGAGGGCATTCAGTGACACCCTGTGTTACTGCCCCTACTTCTCTGCAGCCACAGGTTGTCACATTGGCCCCAACCGTAGAGAGGTAAATTGTTAACGTTTTATGGTCATGTGTATTAGCCCGCTATAAAGAGCGTAATTTACCTTTTAGTTAACATGAGCCATGGTTGTAAGGGCTGCCATTTGATTTTCTAAACTGCATGAGTATTCATAATCAACTTGTAAAAACTGGGCCATGATACATTAGGAGCTATTAAGCCATCATTTACAAACACTTTGAAATACCGCCGAGTTCCTTTATGCTTAAAAGAGGAAATAACTGATGTATTTCAGTTTGGTAACATTTGATAAATTCATGCAAAGAAAGCCTAAAAGCACTGGTAATTAATCCAAATCAAACTAATGGAGCAACTGCATTTGTGAATCAAGGGGGAGGGGAGATTTTTAATAGAGCTCAGGGGATTCAGAGTCCTCACTTCCGCTGAATTTAAATGGGAATTTGCTGCCTAAATGCCTTGGGTGTTTCTAAAATACCCAGCCTAAATCACTGGTTTTGTAGTCCTTTCTCATCCTCATTTAGAAGACACTGTTGATGAAATAACTGTTAATTATTTAATGGCACATATTGTGAATATACTTTTAATACGCTCTGTGTGTCATATGAACAGTAAAAGTGAGTTCTACTTTTCCCTGGAATTCCTTCAAAATAAACAGATTTTAGGATGCTCTCTAGCTTTTCAAATATACCTTTCTAAACGAAGTTCATGAGAAAACTTTTGAGGACCAATATTTTTTTCCAGTTATTGTTTATTTTTACATAGAAAGACTTTCTCAATAATTAAATATAAATGATGAAACACACTGAATGGAGACTGAGCAGAACCATATATTTTCAGAGTTATAATCACAGGCCAAAATATAATCTATTTATGGGCAGCTACAATGAGTTTAATGATAGAAGATTTTGGAATTCAAGGGCTACGTGTCTTTGCTAGGTATCTTCCCTGACACAAGTTCCTGTCAAAGGCATGGAGGAGTCTGAAAGTGATTCATTTTAGATAATAAATGTCAGAGTAAGTATTTCTTAGGATGTATTTGAAACTAATTTTTAAAATCTTCAAGTGGTGCACTCTTGAAAGACAGCAGAAATTGTACAGAGGTCAGAACTGGCCAAGAAAGCTGATTTTAATGAATTAGTACACACTGGGATTACTTACTGACCATGTTACAGGCAGGCAAAATGTTACAAACACCAGGACAGTGATATAATTTATTTTCAGAACAACTGTCTTTAATTATATTTTACTAGTAAACCATGTTAATTTTTTTTTCAGTCAGTAGCTTCCGCTGAAATCTTTACAGGTACTTTTCTGAGCTATTATACTTGGGAATTTAAAGTATGCTAATATAGTATTGTTTGTTTGTCAGGACATGGAATATGACAAGCTTTCCTCTTAGTATTTTATATTTTACAAACACCCACTACAGTTTAGAACTAAAGGTTACATGAAAAATACTGCCAGAACTTTCTAAGTTGTACACAAAAGTGGGAAGGTTGCTTGTTTTGGATGAAAGGTACTAGATAACAGCTTTTAAAGACATTTGAAACTAATTTTTGAGAACTGCAGGTGGTGTGCTTTTGGATGCCACAGAACAAACAAGAAATATGCTGAATCATGTGCATAATGTGTCCCAAAGTTACATATGTGCAACACTGTTATGCCGGCTGCTATGAAAATTTGTCTTTGAAACCCTGAACATTTGTGTCTGAAACCCTGAACATTTGTGTCTGAAACTTGATAAATAAAGTATTCTAATTCATATAGACTATTGGAATAGTACCTGTAGCTTTTCTTAGGCTAGGTTGTAAACAAGTGTTTGTTAGTCAACTGGACCGTATCTACAGTTCTTTTTAGGGATGCTAAGCAAGGGAATTTGGGATTGATCGTTTACAGAATTGGCATTGCTTTTTATTTCCTTTATTATAACAAAACAAAACAAAGTAACAGTAACTGCGTTAAGGTTATTCTCACTAGCTAGTTTTGTTTTGGTTATAGGCATGTACAGTCCCTAGTAAAATTAATGAGTATTGACTATCTAAATACCTAAAGACAAACACAGAAAATAATCCCAGCTGGGCATTCCCAACAACACTCTACATTGAGTAACTTCAAGATGCAGAATTTGGAGTTGTATTTCTAATCTAATTTACCGTGGATAAGAACCATCCACGTATAATAAAGGAACAGCAAGACATGAGAAAAACGATAATTTCAGAAGTTTTTCTCTCAGCCTTCTCCCTTCTGTTCAATGTCAGAAGAAACTCAGCTGAAATGTAAAAAGCTTATGACATTTGAACGACAGAGGAGAGAAAAGTCTGGGAGGGGGAGAATCGAGACTGAATGCTACAGTATCATTCTGCTAGTTAACGTTCAATAAAACTTTCACAAACCACCACAAATCACTCTACACATTTCATCATTTGAAGCCTTTTTGTTTCATGTTTTCTGAGCCCCTGAAGAGTCATTTTAATTCCTTTCTTGTGACGTTTTCCTTTGAGACCCAGAAGCCGGAGAGTAAACTTGAAACCCTATAACAAAAAAGCATGTTTATGTTCTTTTGTTTTTTAGGGGGAAGTGGATAAAAACCTAAAAAAAAAAAAAATATAAACAGCATTCTATTTGTAAGAGTTATAAGCCCAGAAAATACTTGCCTAAACTTGACCTACTCAATATTTTTCTTCCTTTTGTTGTGAGAATAACTTTGCAGACCTTGAGAACACTACCTGTGAAAAACCAGCAGCTGAATTTTAGGGAGGTCTAGGTACCTTTAGATACATATCTTTGAAAAATCCTAGATAGTGTATTTTGTTAATTAGCACTTCCCTTCCCATCCCTTTCCCTTCCCCACTGGATAGTGGAAGAATGAATTATTGCAAGACTCTAGATTTCATCTACCTCTGAAACTCAGTTGACTCATCATTTCTTTTTCGTGGAAATGAAGCTTCCACAAGTCGTACGGTTTTGTTTTGGGTTTTTTTCTAGCACATTTTCCTGACTGAATTTTTGACTTGAAAAATCAAGGTATCTCATTTTAGGTCAAAGGTCAGGTGCTAAAATGTGAAGTTCCAACCTGTTGAATAGAGCTTAAGTGGTGCTTTCCAATAGTAACTCATTGTAATATGGCATCTCTAGGCCAGAGCGCTGTTATATCTTGATGGGTGAAGTTCTCTAGCTGATTACCTTATGGACAGAACAATGCATATTTTTTGAGCTAATCATATCTAGGGGCACCATGTGTGGTGGGTTGACCCTGAACTGGACAACAAGTGTCCACCAAAGCCATTCTCACTCCCCTCCTCAGCTGGACAGGGGAGAGAAAGTACAATGAAAGGCTGGTGGATAGAGATAAGGACAAGGAAAGATCATTCAGCAATTACTGTCACAGGCAAAACAGACTTGATGTGGGGAAAGTTAATTCAATTTATTATCAATCAGATCAAAGGAGGATAATGAGAAATAAAAGCTTAAATCTTAAAACAGCTTTTCCACACACCTCCCTTCTTCCCAGGCTCAATGTCACTCCCAGTTTCTCTACCTCTTCCCCCCAGGTGCCGCAGGGTGACGGGGAATGGATGATGTGGTCAGTTCGTTTCTGCCCACCCCTTCCTCCTCAGCAGTAGGACTTCTCACACTTCCCCTGTTCCATCTTGGGGTCTCTCGCACAGGAGACAGTTCTGCACAAACTGCTCCAACTCGAGTCCTTCCCATGGGCTGCATTTCTTCACCAACTTCTCCACCCTGGGTCCTTTCCATGGCTTGCAGTCCTTCAAGAACAGACTGCTCCAGTGTGTCCCCCACACAGAGTCACAAGTTCTGCCAGCAAACATGCTCCAGCATGGGCTCCTCCATGGAGCCAGAGGTCCTGCCAGGAGCCTGCTCCAGTGTGGGATCTTCACAGGGTCACAGCTTCCTTCAGGTGTATTCACCTGCTCCAGCATGGGGCCCTCTATGGGCTACAGGTGGATATCCGCTAACCTCTGTTAACCCCTGTTAACCACTGTTAGCCTCCATGGGCTGCAGAGGGACAACCTGCCTCACCACAGTCTTCACCACTGGCTGTAGGGGAATCTCTGCTCCAGTGCCTGGAGCACATCCTTTCCTCTCTTCTTCACTGACAATGGTGTCTCCAGAGTTATTCATCTCACATATTCTCACTCTTCTCTCTGGCTACAATTGTGCAGTTGGTTTTTCCTACAGCTTCTTAAATATATTATCTCAGAATCACTATCATTGTCACTGATGGGCTCAGTGTTGGCCAGCAATGAGTCCATCTTGGAGCTGGCTGGCATTGGCTTTATCGAACATGGGGAAAATTTCTAGCATTTCCTTACAGCAGCCATCCTTGTGGCCCGCTTGCTACCAAAACCTTGCCAAGCAAACCCAAAAGACCATGTAAGTTAAGCTATCAAACCATGTGCAGTTTGTGAACCCAGTATGAAAAAAACATGGACTCAGTAATAACTATAAGATATAGGCAAACAGGTATTAATAAGAAAATTCTATTCAGCTGAGAATTTACTTGAAGGAAAGCTTTTTAGACTCTTTAGATGCACCAAACCGAAATTCTCTAATGTAATAATGCAAAAAGGTTTTCCTGTTGATCCAAAAAGAGATAAATGTTTAATTTTGACATTTTAAAGTCAAAATTTGGAATTTCAAAATCTTAGCTTGAAATAAGAGTTACAGGAATAATGAAGTTTCCTGCAGGCCAAAGAATTCTAGATTTCAAGCGGTATCATCTTTACTGTTTAAATTTGCTAAGGATATAATTATTTCTTGTACATGAATGGTTATGTTATTATTTCCTATATATTCATTCTTTGTTTTAAACTGTATAAAGATACCTAAAAGGGGCTACAGATGAAAGTCGTACAATCCCTCATTAAGTTAATTAATATTTCCTTTGCTTTGATTTGAGCACACGGAAGCGTGTTATGAAACAGCATGATAGCTAAAGAAGGAATCTAGCCTGTCATTTGAACCGTCTCAAGTGCCGTGGTGAGGTTGTTTGTGTTGATCTGTAGGTAGGTCATCTCCCACTCACAAAGGAGCATTCTCTTTCAATTAAGTGTTATTTTAAGTATCGTTAGGCATTCGTGGCATGTATGTAACGAACTCAGTAAGAATATGCACATGGAGGAAATGAAGAATCTGGCCAAAAATAGTTACTTTTATGACTCTTAATTGAGAGCTTCAGAGAAGTGTTTGGCTATGTTCCTCCCATTACTGTTAAAAATTAAGTCCTCAGTCTAGAATAAAGATATTCAGAAAAACATCAGTATTTCCAGGACTTAGAAGACTTGCACCTGAAAATGGGAGAGATGTGTTCCAGCCTCCAGCCACCCTCTGAACACACCCGCTGAAACCCTCTCACAACCAGCTCCTCTCAGAAAAGCACTTGAGTACCATGCTGAGACCCAGGTTGGCTACCGCACCCTCTGCCACCTCTCTAAAAACCAGAGTGCTAGGCTGCTCCAAACACAAGGGCTACACAGGAGGGATAAGAAGAGCACATGAAGACTGGTAATTGGGGATGTGACCTGAGAGAAAACACTCTTTTTCTGATTCTGCATTTTACTTTAAAAAAACATCAGAGGATACAATTAATAAAGAAGCCTCCAAGCAGAAACTGGAAATCAGATGGTGGCTTTTTAAAATGAATGCTCCTGTGTGAAATACCACATACTCTTGCTTGTTTTCTTTTTATTTTGCCTTAGAGACCCTGTCTAACCTGTAGTCTGACAGTTGGGACACACTTTGAAGTGTATTTTCTAACTGCAAGTTTATCACCTGCTGTTTTAAAAAAGAAAATTAACTCTTTCCAAAGGGGAAGATTTATGTGTTTAACTCGATGAGACAGCACAAATTGCCATCCAGCCTTGCAAAAGGAGAGGGATCCTATCTGAGAGAGAGTTCAGCTGCCTGGTTCCTGGTAGTGATAGGTGTCCTTACATTCACATATTTGTTGCTGTGAACCCCATGAGATTAGAGCAAGTGTTTTGATTTACCCCGAGGAAGGCCAGTGTATTCTTCAGATAGATACTTAATAAACTAGTGCAATGAGAAAGTCAAATCCACTTTTGCATGGGACTAGGGTAAGAAATGAGATATTACTTAGAAAGATTTTAGGGACTGAACTAAAATGGATGAAAAAGTTACAGAATCTGCACCACCGAACACTTAGGCAAGAACAAATACACGTCTAGGTTGGCTTAGGTATAAAATATTACATCTGAGGGATTATATGACCTCGAAAGATCTCTCCTGACTTTTTTTCTCCACTATCTTTCTTTAGGTTCCTTTGCTGGGCCTGTGAATGTCATACACTTCATGCCTCTTGTCACGTGACGTTAGAGCATTTCTTTGCAACACAGTGTGGGGTATTTCAGTAAGGGTAATTAGCCCAGACAAACTACCATACTAATTTGCCTATACAGCTTCCAGAACTGATGTTTTGCTTCTGCCGGGATTCTTGGATGCCATCCACTTTCCCCTATACTTTATATTTTCTTAGTATTTAAACTTCCATTCAGTTGCCAGCAGGTAATTGATGTCTCTCTACCCTTCCAAGTAGCCTTCTATACATTACCTCTAATTTTGGTCCATTGACTCTGAAGGATTATTAATAGGCATAAACCATATTTTAAGGACTTAGAAAAATGTGAAAAAGCAGAGCAGTTATGGTAAAAAAATTAACTAGCTTATTTTTTACAACTCCTTTTAACCGATTGATGGATATTTTGCATATATATAAAGTCCCTTACCTATATTTTTAAGTGTTAAAGAGTCTATAGAAAAGTTAAAATATACAAACAAATCTAAAGTATTAATTTTCTTTTAATTTGTGGCTTTCTAAAAAAATAAGAAAAAAAAAGCCTACAGCACTGCTTATTTTCATAAACAATGCTATTTGTTTTTTACTTTTTATTTTTCAAGCTAGAGCAAAGTTGATTTGCATAAGTTGATGGCACATGTGTGTATATACACTTCATATAGCCATTTGCAAGGAAGCAGTTACATTTATCCGCTAATTGTGAACTGACAGAGGTTACATACAGTGTGTAAGTCTAAAATTACTGTATGAAAAAGCAGCTAGAGGCTTGTTCTCATTCAATAAACATTCTCCTCTTCTGCATGGATATTTCTGTGGGTTTTTAGCTTCTTGGATAAGTCACTGTTATAATCTTTTAATTAATATTGTGTTGTAGAGTGAAGGCATGAATGGATGCTACTGGCTGTTATTGCCATAGTGCCCAGAAGGATGCTACTGTTTTGCCAAAAATGTTCTGTCACTAATGTGAGGCCTGTTGACAGACTGTTGTTTATATGTGTCAACATGATGCCAAGTCGATTGTTTCACTACAGGAATCCTGGCTTGGCCCCAGTGGCTGTCTGAGCCTTTGTAGACAAAAAAGATACTTTTACAGTGCCAAGCGGAAGGGAACAGCTTTTTGGACTTTTATCTTGATCTTGTAGTAAATATTCTCTCATATTAGATACTAAGAGGATTAATAATCAGGAAATTCAGCAGACAACTTGGAACATCATATTTTATACTCTCTGGACAGCGGAAGGACTTTGAATTTAAGTGGTGCTGTTAAATGAGTCTAATTAATTATTGTACTAGATGTTTAATCATATTAGTCAGAACTGAGCATAAAATGTTGTGGCATGTTTGAAAGTGCAAAATGCAATTATTGTTTTTTAATTGTTTCCTATTTACTCAGAATAAATAAGTAGATTCTGTGTGGATGGGGAACTGCATTGCAAATTTCTTAATAGTGACTTCGCCTTCTGGGGTCACTGGATTCCATGCTCGGACTCTGTTTTACACTTCTGCACTTCTGTTTTGTGTAGTACACAGCAAGTAAGTGGCTCCAGTGTTGCAGGAAGAGGAAACCGATCCTTCCTGTTTCCCCTAATCTGTTGATGTGTTTTTTAATAAATCCTTTTGTCTGCTTCAAAGAAAGATAACGGATTACTGCTCGGTATGAAAGCTTGGTATTTATGTAAATATGTGAATTAAATGAGAGAAATCTTATATAATATTTAGAAAAGGTCATCTAAAGAGCAATCTTTACTGTTTCCATCTTGATTCCTTCTCACTGGGTTATCTTAATTTCTCTCAAACTAGCACCACTACTGGAAAAGTATCTTTAATTTCTTGCCCAAACCAGTGGGATGTTTGTTACAAGTAGATTGCCAACTGTCACTTTTGGGCAGAATCTTTAAATACATGGTCCTGTCGTCTAGTCAGAAAAATGTCTCCAAATCTCACATGAAAATGCCAGAAAAATCCATCACAAGGATATAGAAATTGTGTGAAAAATACCTCCAGCTTTTGATCATTCTGCCCAAGGCTCACCACATGGTATCCCAAATATTCATTGGAGATGCAAATTCCGCATAGCTGGTGCTATAAGTCAATGATAATAATGAGGGTTCTGTGACTCAAAAATGTGATCAATTATATTTACTTGTTTCCCAGGCTGAACTACGCTACCGGAGAACAGACTGACAGTGTGAAGAACTGAGTCTTTCAAGGTGGGCTTCAAAGTGCCATCTAATAATGATATCAGGACTGCTACTGCTCATAATGATTTGTCAGTGCCAGGCCTGTATTTCTCTTCATAAAGGTCAGACTTTCAAATATATTCTTCTGATAAAATATACTTCCTCTGTTACCTACAGACACAATTCAACTACTTTGGTCTTTTGCCCTCAGTCTTCAGGGAGTAAAACCTTTTCTCCTTTAAATCCAATAAGCTTGGCATGTGACTCTCTTTTCTAGTGTGTACAAGGGGGATTTCTTAGAACATTCTGCGATGTAGTCAAGTGACAAATCTGGTAGCTATTTCAGCAGCTAGCAGACCATCTCTCACTTTCTGCCCCTGAACCCCACCTACAGGGTTCCCCATGACTCAATATCCTTGCCATCCTTAATGAACAGCAGAAGCAGAAAATGCGCCACAAAATATTGCTATGAAAGTTGGATGAATTCAAGGCTGAGGAGCTTATCTAAAACACCTAGCTCCAGGGATCTTCACTGTAGTATTGGTACCAGCATGTTTCTGGTTTTCTACATCATTTCTGGAGGCAGAAGAGTTACTGCAGTGAAGGCCAGGAAGATTTTTGGTGGACTTATCTGTTTTCAATGTACCAGGATTCAAGAATAAGACAAGATGTTTAGTGATCAATCAATACACAATAAATGCAGACTGGCTGGGTTTACAGCCAATTTTAGTCACAGATATTTTGGTTGCACTGATTTGAAACAGTGAGAGTATTGAAAAAGGGGAGACAATGTATTTTATTTTGTACAGCTTGATTTATACTGTTCTTCTTTAAAACACTTTTTCTTTATTTAGATTTTAAAATCTCAGAAAATAGCTTTTTTTAAGGCTCTAAGAAAATGAATCTCTCTTTTTTTTTTTTTTTAACTTAAATTGTGATTGCGGAATTCTAAATTATGTATGTGGTAGAGTGTATGTAGTGAGAAAAGAGCAAATGCCAAATGAAGCCAATGACAGTTTTAAAATTCATGAAAAATCCAAGCTAAAATGAGAAGCATGAACACTATAAATCATTACTTCCTTGCCTCACAGCCAACTAATCCAAGAATCTGCATCAGTTTTATTTTGCCAGTTGTGTAATCTCACACAGCCCTTGAGCTTTTGGGAATCCAACTAGCTGCTGAGGAGTTCGGTTCTGGTCCACCCCGCCTGTGTGTAGAGCATTCTTCCAAGAGGTAAGGTATAAAAAGATATTTTTTTTAGGCCACTGCTGAGTCATTGTGGAAGAGTGCATTCGTTGTCCACACACCCTGAAAACGGTCAACCTTCTATTGGCTCGCTCCGTGAGATGGGCATGTGGTCCGGCAGGAACTGGAAATATGTCTTCCCATTTCCAGATGCATTGTAGGTATATCAGATGGATTTTCTAGCCTCTTTGGGGGATGAAAATATATGGATATCACATATCACCAGGTTTCTGTTCTCACCGTGACAATGTGACTTTTGCAGATAGCCTGCTGTTCCTAACACGTCTCAAAGAGGAGGTGTTTCAGTCTTCAGAGTGAGAAAGAGTTGCCTTTGACTCATCACTGGCTTTTGACAGTTTTGCTGAACTAGGGCCAATAGTTCCTTATTTTCTACTTGCTTAAAATCACAACATATCAAGTTGCATTTGTGTGAATAACATGCTTTGGAACGCTTATTAGCAACAACTAAAATTTAATGGTGTAGTTAATGTATCTAATGTTTAAAATTATTTACCAGTCAAAGGATTTCTTTCTTAACCAATAGCAAGGAATTCTGCTTTGCAAGGTAATTTTAGACTATTTATAGTTATTACTGTTTATGTTATTTCCATGCTAGACATCACATAGATCTAAATAGGCACACATTGCCTAGATATCATACCATCTAGGTAATGAGTCTTGCAAAGATTTCTTGTTTAGTCAGATCCCTTAGTCCAGGTGTAGATGTTTAGCACATTAAGAAATAGCTTTTCTCAGACCACACATTTGGCTCGATATTTTGAGATACATTTCACACTGAGATTGCAATCTTTATCTTGAGCAAATGGAGATCTAATTAAAAATATATTAACTTGTCTTTCAGCCAGCCTAGTTTTACTGATTTCTGAAAGTCAACAGCTTTTCAGTTTCATACATCTTAATGGTGGTCTATTACCCTTGATTCATGCAGCTTTCACAGAAATTAATAGGAATTGCTTATACTGAAGAAATTAATTCATATCTCTTTTCTTCTGTGCTAGTAGGATTTTACCAAAATGGAGCAGCTGAAATTAGTGAAGAGCTGCAACTCTTCCGTTTTTTTTTTTTTAATTTGATTTAGACATTGCATTGAAGATTTTATTTATAATTTCTATAGAACTATTTTATGGCTTCCATTTCTTCCAGGAGAATAGCAACAGAAGTTAATACAGATGTTTCCATTTTCTTCAGGTTTTTAAAGGTCCAAGTAGCAGCTCTCTTTTCTCACTTCCCACCCTCCCCACCATGGATATGTCACCTTACTTACACTGAACAGGGTGGATGCATAATATGAGGTTATATTTAAATCCCTCTTTCACTACAATCTGGTCATGATGTCTTGATTGTAGTCTGGCTTCTCTTGATACGAGAAGACCACTCGAATATAAAGTTGTTTGAGCTATCACTTACACCTCAGTCTGTCCTAGCATTAAGGCGACACCTATTTAGAGCTAATAACCTGGGGGACCATTTGCAGGTGGAATAAGTTAGAGCAGGTAAGGGACCCAGCCCTGCTGATACCCACACCTGACTAAGAAACTCTGTGACAACCTTAAAGCTACTTCATACATGTGGTGCTGACCTGCATTAAACATCAAGATGTTACCTCTCTATACTGAACATTTCCTGGTATTTATTATTTTCTGAATCTGCTGTTTGTTTTGATAAAATGTTATCAGAACTGAAAAAAAGTGCTCCTATAAAGTTCTGTGGTAGATGGAAGTCTAATATTTGCTGTGACTAGGTCTAATTCCTAGGTGTAATTCTGGAGGTAGACTGATACTGTGAGAAATCAGAGAGTGAACCTGTAATTTAGCATTCCAGTGTTGTAGGATGGGTAAGAACTTTCTTACATGGATTTCTTAAATGAAATACGCCTCACCCGCTTGAGAAATAAGTATTTATTTGCAGTAGTACCTACAGCTTTCCTAGGTACGAACAGTGATGTGAAGAGAATGACAATAGTCATTGAAGTAAAATTGAATTCTCAAGGATTTATTGAAAAAGAATTCTCTGAAAGATTACTGAGTTTCCCAATCTCAAAATATATGCATTCGTTAATTACTTTTGCAAGTGGAATTTTCGGGATTGTTTGCTGTGTGTGGTTTCAACTTCATAATGCTCTTCATGGGTATGTTAAAAGCTGCTATTAATGTTCAAAAAAAAAAAGAATAAGCCAGAAGTCTGCTACGAAAACAGTGCACATTTGAACTACACAGGTAAAGCAAAAGCCATGAAATGGAAATAGTGTTGAAAAATTCGAAGCCCTCTCTTACTTAGTAAGAAAAGGTCTTGGAGAAAACTTATTTACCAGTGGTGAGCTCATGGAAAAAAATGACTACCTGACTGCAGAAATGTTTTAATAACTAGATTCAGATGTAGTTAGTGACAAAATCTGGCCCAGTGACAAAATTTGTACACCCCTTTGGTAAGCTAAAATGCTAGTTGCTTTAAGCATTTACCATTTCTTAGAAATTATTATGAAGCTGTGATTTCAGCCCTGAACTTTCCAATGAACAAAAATTCTAACAAATCGCGTAGTAACGGGAAGTAAAGGAAGAAGTGTTGTCTCTGCTAATCTTTTTTGACTAGCAAGTTAGTTACTTTGAGTATAGAGCTAGAGGCTACAGAGCTTGCCAGGTTCTTGATCGAGTTTTGTTTTAATAGTTGACCATGTTTGTCTGAGGTAACAAGTTACGTATTCAAAATTAATTAAAATTAACTCAGCAGGAACTAAGAGCTAATCGTATCATCAAAATAGAATTATTTTGCTACATGCTTACTCTGAAATTCACAAGTAATATTTGTTTTGATGCAGGTTGTACCTACAAAATATTTAAATTATTTTTTTAACCTCCTTGGCAAATGTGTGAAATTTCTGGTATATATACGTTAGTTACATGGTCCATTAAAAGTAAGATTGTGCAGACAGGAATCTTAAATCTAGGTAAAAAAAAAAAATTGCAGTAACCATTATTCAGAGGTACTAATGTCTTGAGGAATTTAATCAGACATGAACAATGGAAAGGATTTAATGAAAAGGCTATGGTGAGGCCAAGTTTTGTTGCCATGTGTTTTTCAAAAAAAGAAAAAGTTAATTGTTTAGGGAGTGATAATCCATTCTGACTAACAGCTGTATCTGTTGTAACCTAAATGCTGTGGTCATAGATTTAAAAAGTAAGCAATTAATAAATAAATAGATAAATAAAGCAATTAATAGCTATACTTTTGTTATTTTATTTTTTTTTCACTGTAGGTCCTGGATAGAATTTAGCCAAAATAAAGCCCATACCACAGGCTTTCCTTCTTCCTTTCTCCAGCCTCCAGAACTGTTACTAGCTCTGAGCTCTGAAATCCAGGTTGTATACTCCTAGATTTATACATTGTCATTTTACAATGAAAACGTTGGCATCAGAGCTTAGCTGCCAAATGTGTTAATGGTGTAGAAAATAGGATGGGAAACAGCAGTTCTGGAACTGGTATACATAAAGACTCTTTAAGGGCTTTAAAAATATTTTACTCAAATTTCTCAGGAACTGTTGGGACTGCTTTTAAGGCTCCCTCTCCTTCTTCGCTTCTCCCCCCGACCCCAATTACTGTCATAACTGTTCCTAAGCGGATTGTAGGGTTCTTTGGTTTCCAAAGTAGAAGGGGCCAACACTTGCTCTTTCCTATAACGTTTGTTGTTTGCTTTAAAAACTCCTTAAAAATGCATTTATTTGTCTATTCACAAATGACTTGTTTTAAACATCTACCATTTGGTTTCTTCAGGCAGACACACTTCTAGAATCTAATCTAAATGCTCCCTAGAATTTGTTATGTTTTCTTTTCCTCTTATAAAAATAATTTGCACAGTGGTTACACATGACTTTTTCTCATTTATTCTAAATCGAGCATGTATTCCATTTATTTTGCCCATAGGTAAGGGCAGATTTATGGTTTATATAATAAATATTATCTGTACCTGGCATTTAGAAGTTTGGTAGTATTTAAATACCCTATTACGGTAAACTGTTAAATAGGAGGAAGTTAAAACCATGAATTCAACAGAATCTATCATCTATTTTATGCAGAATCCAAACAGAAATTTCTTTGGAAACAAGCAATAAATATGGGTAGTACCCTGAGACATCTTGCTGTAGAATAGCCATCTGGTGCTTAAAAACAAAGTTTATTTTAGGAATAAACTAGTAAATAGGAGAAGTCCTGAAGGCTGATATTCTGAAGATGGTATAAATAATTATAGTTCATTCTGAAGTTGCAAATCCACCATCCTGGCTCTGTGAATGTTGTAGAAAGCTACTGGAGCAGTGAAATGGAAAAGTGAAGCTTGAAAGATTCATCTCCCAAAGGAGAAGAGTGAACTCAGGCCGAGTACAAAAAATAGGAGATGCCAATGTATTTTGAATTAATACTAATGATAGTAGATCTTAAAAATAGTTAACTCATCAGACAAGAATATGGAAGAGCTGGGATCTGAGTTGCACATCCAAATCTAGTTGTTGCTTCTCTTAAAAACCACTGGATAGCCCATTAAACACACAGCATAAGGCGCTGAGGTCCTAGATAACAAATTTCTGAAATACATCGTATAGACCCTCTTTGGTGCAGTCTAAATAGGATGGATCTTTCTCACAATTTCCTGCCCTTTCACAGTATTTTCTTTTTCCTCCTAATATAATATAGTGGGTGTAATCTGTTTTCATTTATAATGGAACAGTAAAAGCAGGAGGACAAGTCTATCATACATCCTGCATTGCTGTAACTTGACTTAGCTATCCAGTACAGTGTGCTCTCTTACCATTCCCTGAGGGAACATGAATAAGCACTTTGTTTTGGAAAGTTGCATTTGTGTTTATTTTCAATTTGCATATTCCTATATGTGTTAAGAAAGCGAGGTCACAGGATTTAACCCTGCATTGAGTATGAAAACAAGCAGGCAGTGTAATGAGCAAGTAGTTGTGCTCCTTCATCCAGAGGTAGATTAGGTCACGTTACTTCTGGAAATCTCTGAAACTCCTACACTTACATTTGCTGTTCAAACCCATTTCATAGAATCACAGAATAATTTGGATTGTAAGGGACCTTAAAAGATCATTAAGTCCAACGCCCTTGCAATGGGCAGGGACATCTTCATCTAAATCAGGTGTCTCAGAGCCCTGTCCAAACTGACCTTCAATGTTTCCAGGGATGGGGCATCCATCGCCTCTCTGGGCAACCTCTTCCAGTGTGTCACCACCCTCATTGTAAAAAATTTCTTCATTCTATCTAGTCTAATCTACCCTCTTTTATTTTAAAGCCAAGTCGGGATGAGGGATATTGGGAACTTGGCTAGTATAGACAGAGCTCCAGCAATGGTTTTGGACAATTTGACAATGGGCAGTGAAAAGCATGCTAGACTTGGATCTGTTCTGTCTTCTCTCTTTGCTGACAATTGGAAATCTAAGTGATGAAGTTTGAGATTCACAGGGGAATGAAAGAGAGGAAGGGACAGCAAAGAAGAGAATAACAAGAATTGGAAAAGACTGTAGACAAAACCAGGAGGGCTGAAATAGTGAGAGGGATAGGAGAATGCACACACACACACACACACACAATGGAGGGGGAAAAAAAGGGCTACAAATAAGATAAAACAGTACATGAATCCTTCCAACTTCCCTTTAGTGGCACCTTTTCTCCTGTATGAACAGCATTTAACAAGAATTAATACTGAAATCAATAGGGATTACTTGCAGAGTCAGGTACTACTCAGTCTGACTAACGATGGCAAAATCAGACCTTGCTTTCTAAAACAGAAAATAAGATGAAAAATGAAAATACATTAACTGGGCTATGCAGCAAGGGAACCTCAGAAGTCCATGTAGGCTGCACAACTCAATTGATCACCGTATTCCATATTAACTGCAAGCCTGTGGTATATCCTGTTTCCAATTACTTTTATTTTTGACAGTTGCAAAATCACCGAGTTGGTTTAGGGTTTTTTGTAACACAGGGAAAGCTGGGGTGTCACGAAATGTCTAAGAAAGCTGGAAAAGTTAGATTCTTGAAACATGTTTAAAACTTCACCTTTAAGTTTTGGATTTTTTTTTTTTTTAATCTTCTGTAAGTGTTACGCAGTCATGCTTTTGCTAGCTGTGTTCTCTGTGAGAACCGTCTTAGAAGAGCCAACAAATATAAGTGAATGGTCAGTTCACTTTGTTTACTACTTAGGACTTACTACAGAAATTTTGCTTGGGTTTTACAGATGAGGATTTCCATTTTTGAGCACATTTCTCTGAACTTTGTTGCTTTCTTTCTTTGTTGTGTATTCTGTCACTGTGGTAGATGGTAGTTGCCTTTGAAGATCTGTCTCCTACTTTATCTTTGAAATATTCCTGGTGTGTCATATTCTGGATTGAGTTTTGCTAGTTTCTTACAGAAATAATTACTTCAAAGGGTGCAATAATAGTGTAGAGTTTATAAGGTACACTGGTATGTCTGCATTCATCTATTTGTCTAATAGGTGAAATGATTTATACCCACATATTGCAATTTTTTGTAAACCTAAAGCAGAAGACATTCTCTAGGAGCACACCTAGTCCACTGCAGCTGGTCCATGGGAATAGACTGAAATGAGTGCATTTTAACCACCACCCAAAAATGCGTACAATGTAAATGCTGAATCCTCAGGCCTGATTGTTTGGCTCTGCAGACCCACTCCCACTGTGCAGCTCTACTTGCTGATGTAGATATAGTCACTGTTTACGAGAAGAAAGAAAAGGGAGAAAATACTCAAAAACCTGCTGTTTCCAGGATCAGGATCAGTTTAATTTCAGAGAAGGATTCCAACTGCTCTTTATGGAAGATTTCTCTAGAATATAGTAAAATATTATAATATCCAATAGAATTTCAGACAGCAAGCTATCTTTGCTATAGAATCCCTTAGGATGGTTCAAAAGCCTGTAGGAAGTATATCATTTTCTCAAATTATGTAAATTATTTCAGAGTAATTTCTATAGGAAATAACTGGTGGTATCCTTATTAAATCCTTCAGGACTTTTCCATAAGGGAGGGATTTCAGTACTTTGGAGATGAAGCTATAGCATTTTATTAACTCTGCTGAGTTTATGCACCTAATACTTAAGCAGATTAATAATGTGTGTGGCAGAGATCTTGGGGCAACTTCACAGGGCCAGTAAGAATAATAGTTAGCTAGTAATACGGCCACAGCATTGAGCCTTTAATTATAAATCATTTATTATGGTAAAATGTACAAAGAGTGCTTGTGGTGATAGTGGTTTTTACCCACAAAGACATTTTCATTTTATTGCTTTTATCCCATATTTGGGTTTCAGAGCAAAAAACAGTAGGAAAACATTTTAAACTGTCCAGTTCAGAGCTCAAATCTTCAAATATTTTTTTTTTTGTAGTCCTTGAACTAATATGGAGAACTCTTCAGAGAATTAAGACCACAAATTATCTGTCAGTATCCACATAAAAGAGTGTCATTGAGCACTTCAACATTTTTTTTTCCCTTCCATTATTCCTAGGGATCAAAAATAATCCTTAAAAACCAGTCACTTTCATACAACCTGTTACACTGACTCCCTAATGTCTAGTTATCTGGGGGCATCTGCCTGACGAACTCCTTTTGTCTACTTCCAAACACAAACTGGAGTGTGCATTGGGGTTTAGACATTAGAATGGCTTTGCCACTCGGATATGGCACCCGATAGTAGCATGAAATGTTGAGCAAGCACCAGATACTTAATACTTTTCGTTTAATGAACTGTTTCTTTATTATTTTGCAAAGCCTGCATAAGACGGTTTTATGGTTTAAAAAGTGCCCTGCGTCCTTCTTCATAGGAAGGGGACCTCATTTAGATTAACCTGTGACTTCAACAGCAGGTGGTAGAAAGAACCAACTGCTTCAATTACTGCTTTTGCGCATGACTTTCATGTGTTGCTAAGATTATCAGAGGAACCTGATTACATCCCCTTAGACACTATTGTTGGCACAATGATTAAGCTGTTATTTTTTCTTCCTTTTTTTCTTTTTTTTTTTTTTTTCCTTTTTCTTTTTTAGACTGGAAACCTAAAGAGCTTTTTGGCATGAAGCAAAAGAACTGTGTATAGAGATCAGTAAGATAGTGAGTATCATTGCCCTGTAGCTTATCTCCACATATACAGCTCCCTGGTGGATCCCTATGATAAACATTATTGGAACAATTAGCTGCTGCTGACATAGAATCCAGACACAATGGCAATGGCCAGCAGCACGGAGCCAAATATCATGGAGCCAAAACCCATAAAAAAGCAACACCAAGCTACTCTCCCCATTCAACTGCTGTCATAAAACCCTCCCAGTGCTATGTTTGCATAGCTGGCTTCACCGATATGGCACCGAAACACAAAAGGAGAAGCTGCAGCACTTGTCTTTGTTTAGCTGAAATTACAAGTCATTGAATTAGTATGTCATCTTTATTGCGCTGTCATGCAGCGGAGGTGAGGAAGGCTCTCTGTAATGGATGGAAGAGTTTGATGGCCTAAAAGACAGGCTCACAGATGGTTGTCGATATAAAACAGTTTGCCCTTTTTTTAAAAAGGGAAGGGGAAAAAAAGGCTGAATGGTATAGGTCTCTGCTGATCCGAGTAGCTGTAACTAACAGTATTTATGTAAGGCTGATCTTGGAGGAGTCTAGGGCTAGAAGGTGAACCAAGAGTTTGTGTAAAGATTAGGACTCAGAAGTGCATGCTAAGCCATTTAAAAAAATTTAAATATCAGTGAGGCAGCATGACCCGAAAGGTGAAGCGGGAAAGGTCTCGCTCGGAGGAAGCTGTTGCCGCTACCCTTGGGCGGGGGAAGGTACCCTTGTGTGATTCTGCAGCAGCAGCAGAATGCTCATCAGCAGAATCAATGGAGATGCAAAGCAAACTCGGGAGAAGAAGAAATGATTTGTATGTTTTAAGGAGAACGGTGATATTCTCTTTCCTTTTTTGTTTAAACAGCAGGAAGGAGGGATTGCCAATCAAAGTTTGCTATTAGGACCTAAGTTGGATGCTAAATTGTGTGTAAACACTTTTTCACCTGAAACACAAAACCATCACTTATTCAAGGCATTTTTCCATGTGGTTTTCTCAAACTGATGCTATAGTCCTATCTAAAAAACATTTTAAGATTAAACATGACCCAATTTACTGAAGGTCCATTTCTTTTTTATATTATCCTTGGCAGTCTCGTTTTGTACAAACACACCATTTATTTCAGCCAGGTCAGTCTTTTCAAGAAACATGAAGGAAAGGCTATTCAAGCCCTTGCTGAAGTTGTTCAGTGTCTCCATTACAAGGTTGCCAGTAGTTTGAATTAAAGACCCTCATATTTTCTGCTCCTCCCTGTTCCTCCCAACCAGTTTCCTCGCCTTGTGATATTGCTTCTTCCTTCCTCCTTGCAAGAGCAAAAGGCCACCAAGGCCTGTCCTCAGGGCTCTCCCCATAAAGGTAAGCAGATAAAAAAGCTACGCAAGAGGAGCACATGAGGTAGGACTAGCCCTTTGGAGGCATTTGAGATACAGAATCATGACTTGATAGGAAAACGAATTTTGATAACAGTTGCTTTAAGTGGTATCTGACACTTCTCCAGAGAAAATGTTTTCAGTTTTACATTCACTGAAATAAGTCTTTACCTCTGGGAAAGAAAAGTGAGTAATTTGGAAACCACCTTGACGCTTCATGAAATTTTTGAATATTGTGTTGCACACAGTAGTGCAAGAAGTTCAAAAATAGTGCCTGCATAAATGTCTTTTTAACTTCAGCCAGACACCAAGAGTTTTACTTAGTTAGTTTGGCAGGTTTTATTTAAAGGGTTGGGTTTTTTTCCCACAGACAGTGCACAGCTCATTGAGATTTCAAGAGATTTGTATGTATGTTCTTGAAATTCTATCAGACACCACCTACTATTTTAACTTTTTTTTTTGACTCTCTGACCAAGAAAAATCTAAACTAAGAGATAAAACAAATGACGACGGAGATTGTAATTTTTAATTCTCTATTTGTTTTTTTTTCTTTTTAATGCTGTTTAATGTATCTATCAAACAGCACTCCATATTAGACAATCCAGAATTAAGATACACAAATATAATCTATAAAAATTCCTGAGATACAGTCTTCTGTTTCAATTGAGAAATCCATCCAATATCAATGTCCTTTCCATTTAAGGAATACTTAATGCGGTTAACTAGATATGATATACTTTGGGAATGCTTTTTATTGCATACATTTGAATTAAGAGATATACCTGGTAGAGAGAAAACGATGAAACAGCACTCTATTGAGGGTTAAAGATGAATGATGGCCTTTAAGGCATTTGTTTTGGTTAAACACAAAGTAAGAGTCACTGTCATATTCAGGCCCACAGTGTTATTAAGGCATAAGAGATGAGGACTGAATTCAGTCTCACTTAAATCAATGGGAATTTTGCCTGCTACTGCTGCAGCTGAATTTGAATCATTATGGTTAAATGGGCTCTTTTTTTAATCATAAAATGCTTTGAGTCATAACAATATGTATTAATCCTTCTCATTAATTCTTAGAGGCTTGTGTACCAGGCCACTTCAGGGAGTGTAGCTCTTCTGGAAAACAAAGAAAAGCTGGGTGTATTTTGAGAACAGATTTTAAAAATACTCAGGACTTGTATTTGTTTTCTTTGCTATTATAAGCAGTGAGTAGGTAAATTCCTGCTGTATCACAGCAGTTCTAGTCTTCTGAATTTGTATTTCTCAGGTTCTTTTTGATGTTGTTTTTCCTTTGTTTATGGCTTTGTGGGAATATTTGGAATATCACCTATGGGAAAGCAAACAATTATTTTTTTCTGGGTCTCTGCCTTCTCATCAGCCAAATTTTTGTGTAATTTGCTCTCTTTTTGGTAACTATTGGTACCAGTAAACAGAGGTGCCTGGAGCTGTGAATGGGACAAATCGGCTTGCCTATCATTAATGAATTATTGCATTAGCATTCCTTTTGCACTGGTTCTTGCCTCTCCTCCCACTCTGACACCTTCTTCCTATAGCATTAATGTCACCTTTCCTTTGTAGCTCTGCCCCTTCCCTTGGCTATGCTTTGCTTCTTTTACAACCTTTGCCCTTGTCTCTGCCACCTGCCTTGCCTGGGAGAAACACTCTGCTGGGACAGACTGTCAGTGATGCATGTAAAGTCCTAATTTATGCCTCCTTTTAAAATAAGCCCCAAATACGTGGACTGGCATGAGATACCAATTAAAAACCTAAAAATAAAATCCAGAAAACACCCTAAATCCAGAAGGGACTTGCTGTTGGTGACTCAGTTTGCTACTAAGCAATGTCTCATTCTGAGCAATATTTTTGCTACCAAAATTATACTGGCATCATACTGCTTCAAAATCAAAATCGTCTTTAAGCCAAAGTGTGCTCAATAAAGGCTGTTATTTTTGAACTTTATTGCTTAAGTTTATATTGTGGCCCTAGGAAGTAATGGAATAGACTGAGCAAACAACACCTTTCTCTTTCCTTTGGTAGTGCTATTTGGTGATCTTTCAAGTAAGTAATTAAATTATTAAAAGAAATAATGTTAAATTTATCTATACATATCTGTATCATTCAATAAGATCTTTTCTGAACTTTGTTCACATAACACAGTGAAAATGCATCTACTAGGTCTTTTGTTGTTTAGATCAGACAAAATATGATTAGCCAGGTGCTGTATCCTGTACTTCTTTGCTCTGGCTTTTGCTGGATTTTATTCTTAGTGCTGGAACTATTCCTAAGCAAACTTACAAAATTATTTGCCTGTTGGAACGCATGTGAAATTTACTGGGTTTTTTTTTTCTCTTTGAGATCAGCTAAACCCTGGTTTTACAGGTTAGCAGATTTTACTTACTAAGCTGACCTTGAGTTTTATGTGAAGGATTTAGATTTGATTCAATAATTTCTTACATTATGCATGTTTTAGCGGCATTTAATCCTTAAATTTTACTGCTGTTTCCTACCCGTCATTCACCTGGAATCTTTCCAGGACTTGCAATGCAGAGCACTGTTCACTCCCGTCTGTCTGCTCCTACCTGAAGGTGGTCACACACGAGGGACTGATTCTGGGAGCGCAGGGGCTTCTGCGCCGTATTTTTGAACAGCAGCCAGACATCTCCCTGCTAAATTCTGAACTTGAAGTTGGCAGTTCCAGGGTTTTTATAGGGATGATGACTTGATCCAACAAATTAGCTGTCTGATATATACCAGACTTAAAATATTTAGGTTTAATGCAGTATGCTTGGATTTCAGCCTAAACTTTGTGCCCGTTTCCAGAAGTGGGATCTGCCCTCAAGATTTACCACCCACTATGGTTACATTAAGCTTCCATCACCAGTTTAGTTGAAAAAACACCCAAATTTTTGGTCAAGTCAACATACCTTCTGCCTGTATAATAATGCTTACAGCATAGATGGACATTTATCCAGTTTTATTTACCTTTTCCTGTGTCTTTAAGAAAACACTAGCAGAGCAAAGCTTATGCTAAATCAGTCTATATCTTGCAGTATGTGAGCAGATGACATAGATGTCCAAGGATCGTGATAGGGATCAGCTCACACACTTTTCAGCTGAGCATATGTGTAAAAACAAAAACAAACCTTACTTTTTTTTCTTAGAAAGCACCACGTATTTCAGGCAGTTAGGCAGTAACAGATGTTGGAGACTCAGTAGGAAGCTAGATGTATGCTGGGATGTCACTCAACTCCCCTTAACAAGCTGCTGTGTTGGAGAACCAGTCTCCATATAGGCTCTGCTTAGTGTCTCAGAAATAAGATGACACTAAAATAACCAGCTTCCCATGAATACCAAGTCTCTCTTTTAAAGAATATACTACTCAGGGGCTGTGAGAGGAGGAGGGTGTATGTGTGTGGAGAGACTGTATATATAACTTTGCCTGCAAAGGTATTGCATGAGGGAAAGACTAACTTTGGTTTAATTTAAGTAATTTTGATTTTGGGTAATGGCAGGATTACATTTGTTATAGAAGTATTTCATTGAGAATTGTTAAGAAATATGATCCCTCCACATTTCTGATTGACATAGCTTCAGGTAACATGCTGTGCCATGTCAATAAAAATCTACCTAGCATTAAATAACTGCACTCGAAGACAGATATTCTCCATATTTGAGAAGCTGTTGTAGGTGTATTAATTCACTCTAAGACCAGAGGAAGGTGTACCACTTACTACTGATGCAGGAATAAAGTGGCAATTACAAGTACTGTATCAATTATAGAAACTGCAAATATAATAATAAACCGAGACGGATGACATGGTATAAGCCGGGCCAAAGCAAGGAGGCTGCATATGGCATGAAGAGATCGTCATTACAAAAGGTGCTTTTATGCTTGGTATGGTAATGAGTAAGGTCATACCTGCCCACATCAAAGTAGCCTGAAGAGTATAATTGACAGGCATCTATCCAGCTTCAAGAGACCGAGCACAGTGACACTTGGGGATGCAGAGGCATCCCAGTACTGAGGGTCGTACAAGGACTTTCACAGTCTGAGAGAGATGCAGGACTCTGGAAATCTGAGCATCATATTTTCTGATTTTCTTTCAGTGACTTCAATTGTTTGGACCTCACTCTGCCACTGGGGAGTCTGGGATAGATGTTTTTGAACAGTTTAGCTTTGATTTGGCCGTGGTATTTTCTTGTTTTTCAAATAAACATTGATTTATTGAAGGCATTTTTGGATCTTAAGGCTGTTCAGGGGAATATTTACTACAGTCTGGTCCTTGGGACAAGGGAAACAAACTTCTTACCTTAGGCAAAAGGCAGAAGAGAGGGTTGACGATACCTGACCTGGGGCACTTTGTCACAGGTGCTGGAGGTGTCACCAGAAGGCTGACTGAAGTCAGTGACATGCAAGAGGAAGGCTGGGGCACCACAAGGGATAAGATTAGGGATCTAGTGGTTATCAGCCACAGACCTCTTCCCTCAGTAACCACAAAGGTACCAGCAATCCTGGTGTGGGATGATGGGGAAAGTCACTGTTTGTTGGGATGAGAGAGATGGCTTTTGTCTGCAAACCTCTACAATCTCTGCCCAAGCAGCAAAACTAGCAGAGCCCAAATGGTTTTCTTTTTTTTTTTTTTTTTTTATTTTCCTTTTTTCACCCCTGCAGTTGCCAATATTTTAAAAGACATTTCCAAAAGTAATGGGGAGTGGGTGTTGGAGAGTTGTATTTGCTTTATAGTCAGCTTTACATATAACAAATGAGCATTCCATTTCTCCTGGGAAATAAGTAAATTGTATTGAAATTGAAACAGTGGCAGAAACGGAGTAAGTGGTTTGACTTGAACCACAGAGGGAGATTACAAGAGAACAGAGATTAAAATGCAGAAACCCTTACATCATGCCAGAGCTTTGTGTGCTGCACCCCCCTCTCTCACTGCATGGAATTGCTGCTTCTTTCTTCTGGGGCAAACCAAGCCGCTGCTGGGAAAATGGAGCCTGTAAGCAAATCACAAAACAACTCAGTACCATATTTTTGGACTCAGGGGATAGGAGGGCTTTTTTTGGTTTTGGTTTGAGTTTTAAAGATATTTTTCTTATTATTTATCTTTATTGCTAAGTGTTCTTCACTCAAATAGAGTATTTTCTCAGAACTCTGTCTGCGACTTTAAATTCCTACACTCAGTTAGTATTTTTCCACTCATCATGTACAAAAAAAATCCTCACCCGGTGTCCCTTTACCCACTACTATTTACAGATTAATTGTAGGTGATACACTGGCTGAGTAATAAACTGATATGGAATGAATTGGTCACACAATTATTGTGCAGTTATTCAGAAAACGTTTGTTCTAATTTATTATTGATTGATATCCAGTGAATTCTTTTTCACTAGCTAATACTTTATTGTGCTCTATCAAGCTGTAGCATGTTCCGTACAATCACATTGATTAAAAAATGAGAAGGATGTCAAAAGATTCCTGAACAAAATATTCCCATTAGATCTGACTAGTGGATTTAGCTAAATTCTAGATGGCAGGTTTTATGATTTTCAGAAGATAATTATGTGTTTATTAAATGTTGATGCTTTGTAAAGCTCTAACAAAAACAACTCATGTTTCATGTGGTGTTTTGTTTATGTAAAAAAAAAAAAAGCCACAGGAAAATGATGGTTAAATGTAAGGATTTTGGTTATTTTGGGATAGTAATATATATTGAGTGTTATAAAATGAAAGTTTGAACCAAAACTTCTTACAAGTGGAATTAATTCTGTTAAGTTTAAACATTTTTTTAAACTGCCAGGTTTCCCCAATTGCTTTATATTCGACAAACTTGCTCAAAAATTTAGGACCTAAGTAAATGAGGTGGACTGGTTTAATCTAGAATTTTAAAATAAAAATATTTCCCTCCAAAAATGAGTAAAACTGACTACCTTTAGCATAAGTTGTGTGTACAGGCTGGTAGACCATGATTAGACTCTGCAATACCATATTCATTACAGATGTAAGTGCTCAGCATTATTCTCAAAATGACATTACTTTAAAATATAATGATATTGTGTGATAATGAGTTCTACAGGTGCAAATTACAGTACTCCAAAAAGTAGATGTATTTGAAAAATCATCATGTCAATTTTTGCTTTTGAGAGCCATTGAATGTCCCGTTTATTCTTTTATTCTGAACAAGG
Organism: Nycticryphes semicollaris; assembly: GCA_013400055.1. Taxonomy (NCBI): domain Eukaryota; kingdom Metazoa; phylum Chordata; class Aves; order Charadriiformes; family Rostratulidae; genus Nycticryphes; species Nycticryphes semicollaris. The sequence continues at coordinate 401,757 of VXBJ01003289.1, read as the reverse complement.
GTAAATAAAGTTCCCTATTTGCCTTACCAGCAGCATTCAGAATTTTCTGCGAGTTTAATCTGTACCCATCCACTAAGAGTCGGTTTCTTGCATGTCTTTTCAAACAGTCTTTACATCCCTTTTCCATTGTAAAGGGCTGAATACCTCCCCCTCTGCCCCTGGTCCCTTCACTGCAATGTTCTTTGCCCAGGAATGGTTGGGACTAGAAACAATACTCCTCTTGAGGGTGTAAACTGATTTATAAAATGGGATAAGAATGAAAATTAACAGTAAAATGGTATAAAACACCCACATCATTATTATTACTATTATTTTCCCATTTTTGCAGTTATTTCCTGTCTTTGCACGTATCCCTACATTTACCTTGAGCTTTTCAGATAATGCCTCAGGCTTTATCTTAAGTGTCTACAGCTAATTTAGGATGTGGGAAAGTACACATTTTCATCCATGATCTTTAGGATCTTCCGAAAAATATCCCTATATAGGTACATCATTGCAGTGATAGGTAACATGAGTGAACGGTTAACCTCTGGCAAGCAAACAAACCTAACTACTAAATGATGTGAAAAATGGAAAGAACTGTCAGCTGAGTGACTTATTCAGGAGCCACAGGGCCAGACAGAAGCTCTGAGTCCAAGCTGTATTCTGGGTTGGACTGGAAGGCCACACACCATCTTGTCGTGCTGGATGGCTAGAAATGGACCTTGAGGATCATCTCAAGGGGTTCTTCTCCTCCTTCCCGTGTCTGCTGAAGGGCTAATTCACTTTCTGTCATCACCTCCTACCCCAGGTGCACAAAAGCCTTGTGCACAATGATGCTCAAATTTGACAGCCTCATTGCCAAAGGGTCACACATACTTTTAGTACACTATTTGATTGCAGCTCTTCTTAGAAAGCCAAGTGAAAGTTGCTCTTGCTACTGCAGAAGTTCTTGT
>VXBJ01003289.1:388781-400759 GCA_013400055.1 Nycticryphes semicollaris | reverse complement strand
TTTTTAATAAGAAATAGAAGCTGCTATGTAGCAATCACCTAATCCAGAAGGACTGAATTAATATTCTAGCAACACTCAAAGTAATTTAACACCTCTCCAAAACTGTTTTGTGAGGATTGGGGGGTTTTGGGAAATCATGATAGAGAGAAACTCTTCCATAAAAACCTACACATAAGAAACATATACAGGTTTTCACACCTTGCAGAGGAAAATTCGAATCAAGTCGGTGTCCAGAATGAAGATGAGCTGCTCTTTTTTACTCATGTTAATGCAGAGCATAATTCCTTGCAATCTACTTGAGAGGGACAAAGGTAGGAATAGCTCTGAAGTCATCTTCTTCTACCCCTGGTTTTATTTGGGGTTTTAATTCTAAAGACAGAGGCTAGTTTATTCTGTAGAAATAAGTAGGAATGTTAGAAAAGGCTAAATATCGTCATAAACCAAAACATTATGATACCAGAAACCCTTAGGAGCAACACTAATGCTTTTAAATGAAGGTTTTATTTGTCTCTGAGCTGCAAAAGGAAGTCACTAATGAGATGTCATTTACATTCTAACACCTGTTAAATGGCACTTTTCTCTTTCCCCAAAGAGAGAGATGTTTATGAATGTTTGCTGTTTTCTGAGTGTATCTACAGGAATTATATTTTCATAAACAATGCTGTATATTTTTCCTGTATATACTTTAGTTATGCTGGAGCAATATAAAGAAATATCAGGAGCTTTTTTTTTGTTTGTTTCTATTAGATTTATTTGTCTTTGTTATATAAATCTAACAACAAAAGTCTAGCTTACAAAGAAATCTCATTAATCAGGATTTAACACAATTGCGTATTTAAGATGTGATTTGAAGCAGTTACAGTGCAAGAACTGCATGTAATTATACCTCCATTTAAATGAAAATTAAAAGCTTGTGATGTAGCAGGGTACACATGTTGAATATATTGCTTTATAGAATAAGTCCTCCAAAGCAGAACACCTGAAAATCAAGTTTCAGTTAGTTCTGTCAGGGAACTGCTGCATTGTGTGTCTTTTAAGACTGGGACCTGCATTAAGACTGACCAGAGGGAAAGATGGGAAATTATGGGAAAGCAAACGATCTATAACAATACAAGTTGATACGTTTCTGTTAGATAAGCATAATGCAAGTTTCTTTCAATCATTTCTAAAGTAGTTTGGTGTATAAATTAACTCATTCAGTTAATCTGAAAAGGCAGAATCCACAGAGGCCTGTACTGGAAATAAGTTCTGCAGAGGAATTTGAAGAAGGAATTAAATTAGTATTAGAATTAGAATTAAGTGAGCGAATATTAGGGAGCCAGTGCAACAGGCACCATGAACAACTTCAGCAAGTTGTGGATCGTGTCTCTCACCCTTGAAGTACGAGCGTGACTTGGGGGTTGTTGTTTCCCTGTCCTCATCCCATCGCCTGGGGTTTGCACATCGGCTGCTTGTCTTCCAGATGATGTCCGTCAGGCACCTTGCGCAGCTGCATGGCACATCTGAAATCTTGTGACGGGATAATGGCTCTGAGCACAGCCACGGCATGAGGTCCTCTGCACTGGCCCAGGGCCATTTCATCCATTTGGTTTCCCTGTCCAGCTTAGATGCAGTATAACCCCAGCACTTGCCAAAGGATGGCAGAAGGGGATAAAATCACTGAAATGACTGGTGCTTCCCTAAACTGAGCCATCTCATCTTGGTGGGGTGTGGTCTCATTCTGGAAGCCGATGCCAACAGGAGAGATGGAAATAACATTTATATCTTTTGAATCTCAACTAGGTGCTTTACCCATGAGGTATAAAGCAGGAGACAGCACTGATTGTTGCAGTGAAGCATCAAAAACTGTATTCTTCAGCCAGATGCAGTGCAGTCCCACTGGGGACAGGCCAGGGCAGAGGCTACCAGTGGAAGTGAGCGGACAGAGTATAATGTGCAAATCATGTGTTGGGAGTGAATTAAGCTCTGAGTTTTCTAAAACAGTTCCTGAAATTACAGGGCATAGGCATTTTAAGCTCCTTTTCAATTACATAGTGCTGAGATTTTAAACGTTGATGGTTCTGCAATGCTGTGAGCATTATTAGTGTCAGTAGGTTCTAAGCAGTGGTTGGGGTTTTTCAAAAAGGTTTTAGTATCCATATGTCTATCACAGATGTTCCTTGGGATTCAGCTTTCCTTGAGAAAGGCCCATATAAGGTGACAGTGTCTCTTTCAACGTGCTAGAAGTGTGACAAAAGAAAGCAGTGTTTGTAACAGAGTCAAAGTAATGACAAGCCTTTGAATGAAGGTAAGAACAAGTCCTTGCGGGCTAAGTCTACTTAAGCTGCCTTTTGGATTTAACCTGAATGAATCAGATTTTTTTTGAAAAGGAGAATGACTGAGCCCTATTTGAAAGCCAAACAACACAAGCTTTACAGCCCAAGAGTTACACAGTTTCAGGAAGGGAAGTAATTTTTTCCAGATATGACTGGATTTTTCTGAGAAATAATCCAAAGTTTTAGTTCATGAACCATCTTCCCTCCTATATTGTCCAGTTATAACATCACTACCTCTTCCTCTCTCCAACTACAGCACATTTACTGTAATTCATGTTAGTCTCAGATGTTCTGCTCAGAGAGCAGAGCTGGTTTTGTTTTAAATTTACAGCAGCTTTAAATTTTCTTGGATGTTAAAGAGACTGGTTTCCTCTTGCTTACCTTATGTCTAGAAACATTATTTAGAAAAGTTTGCATGAAATTAATCAGGCTGCTCTGTAATTACTCACCAGCTTTATTCACCCTGGATGATATATACCTTGCATGGAGCTAAAAGAAATAAGTATATTCATTTCCTATCCAGTTCCCACCACGCATTATAAAAGCCAAATATCCATTCTCTAAATAGAGATGAATCAGCAATCCATATAATATCTATTCATCATACATATTTCACAAGGAGGATATTGTGGTGGCTGGAAAGTTCTTACAAAAATAATATGGAAATCCGGAACTTGATGTGGAGTGTCAGAGAGCTTCTTACTATTATTTACCTTATCAGCTTTTGCTTTCTGAAATCAATGGAAGGGCATCAAGTTCAGCTAATCCATATTTCTGAGTATGAAATTGAATTTATAGTCTGTAGTATGTTGACTACCGCTCGCATTTAAGGCATAATTGATTTTTATTGAAAAGCCAGCAGGCACATCAAAAATTTCCACAAACCACAAGGATGTTAAATTTTACCCTGTTTAGATAATAGTGTTGCTTTATTTATCCTTTAAAATGAAGCTTTTATATTTATATCAGCAAATGTTGTGGAAGTGTGACTGATGCCTTGTGAAACCATCAGTCCATAGTTCTGTTAAAGTCTACAATATAGAAATAAGCAACTTTTCTGTTCTTAAAGTAAGTGTCTATGGATGGTCGGTTTTAAGAATAAATGCAATAATAAATCTGCACAAAATAAACCATTTCATACCATGTAGCAAAGTTATTTTTCTTCATTCCAACAAATAGCTTGTGCAATTACTTTTTCTGTCCTCTTTTCCTTTCCTTTTCTCCATATTGGCCACTTTTTATTTCTCTATCATTCTTTTAAACATAGAAATGTACTTTTGTAGCTGCTTTTAATTGGCCATAGACAGTAGAATAATTAATTCATGTTAAAATTTTTAGTGTCTAAGGCATTGAATTCAGGTGCAAAGGTGATATTAATCATAGGTCAGATTTTAGCATCAACAAATGCTTCATAATAGGTGTCTTCTCAAACAATTAGGAAATTAAACAGATCTCACTTCCCTTCCCACATGTGGGCTATCCCAGCTATTTGTGCATGTCCTTCCACGTTGCCTGTTGCATCACCTCAGTGCATATGTGTTTTTCATAAGAATTCTTTGACCAAAGGAAGATAACTCAGGATTGCCCTGCACAGACGATACACCATGGTAAACAACATACCTGGGAATTTTGAAAAAACAGGCAATGAGATATGTATCTCTGTGACTCAAGAGTGTTCAAAACAATTTGTTGAATTCACAGAAATACAAAACTCAAAGAGATTATACACCAGTTTTTTAGTGTAAAAGTATCAAGAAGAAATCTTGAGATCTACCTTTTACAAAGGCAGGTATTTTCAAATACATGTGCAATGGGTGCAGGCACAAATCCAATTAATAAATAACAAGATTTGTGCCTGCTCCTCTCTACTATTACTTTCAAATTTCACCACAACCTGTCTACAGATCTTCATACTTTCTTTTACTTGTCTCCTTGTTCTCCATAGCATTTTGCACATACTTGCGTCTTCTCTGTTGTGGGACTCTTAATGAAAGCATCTGTTTTCTTTCTGAAATATGGCAGGTTGTAGTAAAAATAGCTTGTAGCTAAAATGAATATATCACACGTCAGTAATACACAATCCACTAGAAAGACAGGGTCTTCTCAAGTAGTTATCAATTTGCTATAGGCATCAGGTCTTCTCAAATAGTCCTTGAACAGTTTGAGCTAGCGTAATCCCAATGAAATCATCATTCTGGTGTAGCTACATTGCTAAATAAAAGAAGCCATGCTCAGATATTGCAGCTGTGGTCAGCCACATGGCTTTAATTGATAGTGTACTGCCTGTATCTGCTTGGACTGCTGCAACCTACTCTAAGAGAAAGAATATTTTTCATTCTGAAACTGATCCCAAAACATAGCGTAAGCCGGGTAACACCACCTTTGGTTCCTGCTATTCTACACAGTCCTCTCCCCAGTCTTTGAAATGTTTTCAACCTTCACCCCACCCATACCTTAAAGTACATCTCAGGGCTTGCAACATATGTACTTGCTTTGATGAGATGAAACCACCACCGTGATGGGCTGCAACACAACCTTCACATTATTTCCAGACACTGTGAACTCAGAAAAAGCAGACATACAGAATCATTGTATTTCTTAGCACTGGAAGAACCACTTGAGGCACAGACAAGTCCAAACACCACATGCACTAGCTGGCCACAGAGCAACCCAGCGCTGTGTGGCGGGGATGTGAACCTGTCTCTATCACTGTCACCCCTCACCTTGTGTTCAGTGGAGTTAGAGTATAGGCTGAGAGCTTTTGTACCTGCCCTGGTAACTGAAAGCATAATTTCTTTCTTTACTGTGTACTTTTTGATTCACTGATAACACACTATTGTCTTAGCATTGTTCACCTGTAATGTAACCACACCAGTCATTATTTCTGCTACAATAGTGTTTTAAGAACACTGTTCAGGGACCAAGATACAGTTACAATAGATGTCACACACTGAACAGAAAGACTGGTCTCTGCCTAAAATTGCGAGCAGCCAAAGGGTGAGAAAAGAAACAGGAGGAGACTCCAGACAGAAAGGAGTTTGAAGAAAAAAAATTAAAATGTCTATTTTACCATTTTTACATACAATGCTCAGGCATGTTTTTATGGATAGTTTCTAAGGGGTTTTTACAGCGAACACTTGAATGAAAACTGTTAAAGGAATGTAGGCTATTGTGGCTAAACCTCTGTTCATTGACCTGGATTAATTTTGCCTGATTTTAAACTTCCAAATAAAAGAGGTTTGTTTTTGGGTTTTTTTTTTCAAAGAGAGGTGATCCTTTTCAAAGATGTTGACAATGTCTCATAATTAGTGTTCACTATTCTGTCCTTTTTTCTCTTCAGCTCTCCCGAAAAATAGACTATTTTTGTGTAGGCGCCTAAATGCTTAAACAAGCTTGTATTTATTTGATTGAGGAAAGACAAAACCTTCATGATCGCTACCAAATTTGAGTAAGCTTTAGAAGTCTGGTAATTTAGGATTGTCATCTTGAAAAGAAACAGCAAATGCAATTTACCACATATGTAGTACCAGGTCTGTGAGGAATGAAAGATCAGTTTGTCTGTCTATCTCTAATGATACATCCTGTATGTCTAAGAGTCTCATCTTTCAACTTCGCATACATATTTAGGAAAAGTATGCAAATTTACATGAAAATTCCCTGGAGTATTGTATGGACAAATCTTGCCCATTAATGGACTCATAATGTCTATTCTCATACGGATGAACAATATAAAGGATATTGTTCACAAGTACTGAAATGGGACCAATTCCATTACAGATACATGTAGTACGCTGAAACTAAGCAGAGACTGCATTCATGTATGAATACAATGTAAATTTGTCATTGTATTTTTGTATAAAAGGGAGATTTTATTTCCATTCACATTCACTGCAGAGATCGGAAAATTACTTATACAATGAAACTGGGCCCATAATTAGAGGAAATTTTCTGGTTTTGAGGAATTTTATGTTTTTGAAGACTTAAATGGCTGTTAATTACAAAATATAATGACATTGGTGAAGACAGGAGGGTACAAGTGCATATGGGAAAAAGGCAGATATCAGATATTTGATGCTGAAACAAATGACCCTTTCCTCCATCACATCATTCCCTTATTTATAATCTTCCCCTTAGAACTTCTAATCACCAAAAGGATCATTCTTAAATACTACCATGCTCTTCTCAGTTGATTTTCCTACTACAGACAAAACCATTAACAAAAATAATGCCTTGGCTATTTCACTTTCTGATTTGGAACGCGTAGGTTTTGGTATGGGTAATTTGTTGTATTTATCAATTAGACTAATTCAGTGTCAGATATCAATTTATCATGAAGGGGAGGCTGAGCTGAAATACTAAACGAGAGTGCTGAAAACATGATAATTAGGAATTTGTTATTTTAGTTCACTTCTTCTGCCTACATACTACTGGCACTCTTAAGAATTTAAAGAAAGAAAACAAAAGAATCCTTTATATTACATTTTAGTAGTAAAATGTGAGAGACTGAACAGATTTTTTGCGCCATTTTAGTTACACTGTTTACACATGGACATACAAAGAGTCATACAGACATACATTTTTTATTTTCCCCAAACAACAGAAGGTACTAACTTCACATAAGTTTTCAGTTATAAAGGAGTTTCTATAGTAAATAATTAACTTTGAAAATTTTATCAGATGTAATATTCCTCAGACCCATTTGAGTGATACCTACAGTTAGATCTTTGCAAAAGCAGTGAAGTAGCCATGCAAAGACCTTAGCATTGTTTTCTGAGAGTTCTCAACAGAGAAAGAAAAAAATGCGTCTCCAAAACTGCTAGCAACGTTACTATGAATAAAAGACAAATCTAGTTTTTCTACTTCACCTAATTACTGCCTTTATTTATTTCCCACCTGAAGGCCAGTCCTATCTCCGTAGCATGTTTTGGGATAATGTTTACAGAGCTCTAGTTCTTCTTGCACATGAACCCCATTAATCAGATTAGATTTGAGCTCTTACTCTACAATCTGTTTCTGCATTCATAACTTTATGAAAAAGCTTCCCCTGTGTTCTTTTAAAATATTGGCCAAAAATTTTTATTCTTTAATTGAGGGGAAAAAACCCTCAAGCTCCTTTAAAACTGAGCTGGTAAATAAACTTTTGCTTTTAGTAAATTTCTGTGTGAGGTTGCATTGCACTTTATGTAGCACCAAATCCAACCTTTCACTAACATACTTCTACATTCCTCTGAAGCTACTAGGTTCTTGAATAACATGGTGTTACATAGGAATTCTTGCATTGCAGCAGGGGGAAATGACCATGTCTGTAGCCTCAGCACTCTTCAGTGAGAGTCAAACAAGACTTATGCCTACATTGATTTTTCATGCTTAAAATAAAATCCCAAGAAAAGAAATACTGGGGGTTTTGTCCTCTGTGGTGGTTTTATTTTCTCGGATAGTTTTAACCAGTGTTACCTCTCATTCAGGCTGCACCAAATCTTTATAATCTGCCTCTTCTTCTCGACTACAAAAGAAGACATTTCTCTCTCTGAGACTTACAGAAGAAGATGTATGATAATGTAGAATGCAAACAACACCTGTAAGAAAAAGAGGTTAAGTTACATGTTATTTACGTTGCTTAGGGATTGTATCAAGTTGATCTATACTTTGCCATGAACAATCTTTCTATAGCCAGGATGCTTTTCATTAGGTTATAGCCTTAGGATTTACCTCTTCATAGCCAAGAGGAGAGATCTATGCAAGCAACGGAATAAGGAAAACTAGAGGTTTCAAGTTAGAAATATTTTCCACCAGATCAGAGATCAATATAGCCATTAAAATGCAACTCTTATGTCAGAAAGAAAATAAAAAAAAAAAAAAAGGAAATTATGATGCAAACATCAAATAAAATTTGAATGCTGGATGACATTTTTATTCTTTTCCCATTCTAAAACTACTTTTCTTAAGACTTAAGTAAGATCATGAAAGTACAATACTAAAAAGGTCCTTCAATAAATGGAAACAAATGAGCTTTTTCCTACCACAGAATTACTTAAAATCAGTCCTTCTTGTGAAGCTAATCCCCCGACAGATAAGACTGTGAATTCCCCCCCTCCCCTTCCTGCACGCTCACAGATGGGTTGCAACAGAAAGATGACAAATGAGTTGTGTTTGGCTGGATTAATGGGTATTATCATGTTAATGGATGTTTATGGTGCAGTTTGGGAGGTTCATGTGGTTTTCAAAAAGTCTTGGTGTTCTGGGTAGCTGGAGCCTGTGTATGTGTGTGTATGTATCTGCTTTATTAGACAGTTTTTTATGCATATTGTACATTTTTAGTTTCCTTAATGGGTCACAGCTAAACTGGATGTGGAAGTGTTGGCCTTATGCTCAGATCTTTCATCATGTCATCAAGCATGACATGCAAAATACAAGGGTCTGAGGCATGTCTTTCCACAGCCTTTGTGAATGCAGGTGCCTCATAATCCTGGGTCTACTTTGTTGCAATCACTTTTAAAATCTGACATATTGATCAGGAGTTTAGCCTGAGTAACTACTGCACATATATCAACTCCAGTTGGGGATGTCAGGTCAAATTTGTTGGCAAGGTGATCTTAGAGCCAACCGGGATAATTCCTGCCACTCACGTGAACTGATGCTCTCAGCCTTATTTGGCAAGGACGGCGTATATTGCACCTACCGGGCATGGGAATTTTGTGCCAAGTGGGGCAGACCCTCAGGAAAAACATCTCACCAAAAAAAGACCTAGACATAGAAAAATCTGCTGCTCTAAGAACCATGAGGTGTCAAAAACGTAAAGCACACAGAAATAAATAAGCTTTTGCTCTGGATTTTTAAAGTTGGGGTTTTGTTGATCTTTGTGTGGTTTTTCTGTTGGTTTTTTGTTTGTTTGTTTGTTTTTTGCTGTTGAAGGTTTCTCATTCTGTGAAAGAGACCGACCTTTAAACATGCCTGCCCACAAGTCTTGTTTTCCTCTTACTTTCGGTAATGTTTTTATAGTCTTTAACCTGAGCCGATGGGCTTCTTTCGTACTAGCTATATATAAAGGAATATATATGTCAGACACTTGTGTGTAAACTTCTGCTTAAAACCTTAAATGCTCATTTGAATGCTAAAATGCATCATTTGCATGCAGTATTGAGGGAGTTGTTCACATAAATGTACAGTTGTGTTGGCACTCAGTTTTCCTCTAAAAAGAGCAGGTATCTAAAATCTGGAATTGCCATGGAATATCCTACAAGAAATAATAGAATCTCCATCAATTAGTACATGTACTGATTTAGACATTATAAAAAAAAATAATGAGATTCTGAGGTACAATAAGAATGCAGGCAATATTCTCTTTTATCTAATTCACAAGATTTCTGAGTTTTTCCTAAAATTTAGGAAGTCGGATTTTCCTTTCAGAATAGCATAATTTTGAGATTAACACAGTGAAAGCAATCTTCTGAAATCGGTACCAGAGGGGATTATAATGTACTTAAATAGTGCTTGCCATTTATTTGGTATTCCTCCACCATCCAGTATAAAATAATTCCTTCATGTCTTTTCTTTCCTTAAAAATTCACCAAGCGTATGTGGACCTCACAGATGCAGCTTTAATTGAAAGTAATGTCAAAAACAGTGTTTTGATCTGTTTCCTTTCTTTTGACATTCTCTGTTTTTGGAATGTGTTGAGTCTGTACGACCATTCTCTGTTCAGAAATTCATCTGGAAATTTACATATTTTAAAGGCTTCTTGCTCTATAATACAGCTGAGCATAATAGTGCAAGCTACACAGAAATTGAGGTGTGAAAGAGAAATTTCCCAATTTCAGTCCTTAAGTGAAATATAAAAACAATTCTTCACCATCTGGGAATTACTATACAAGGCTTTCTTCTGAGCAGGCTTGCTAAAGGGATAAAGTTCATATGATGCAGCAATGGATAGGCTGTATCTGGCTTTAAAAAAAATAATTTTTTTTGTAGATTCATTAATTTACAGCGCTACCATTGAAATGCACAGAATGTTCCATGTATGCGGAAACATACCGAAATACATTACATATGAGCAAACCTCTAAATCTGCGAAATCCAATAAATTACATATTATTCTGCAAGATGATAAAGTCCGTCCCTGACGAAGAAAGTAATGTTACTGATAGAGAAAGGTGTACCTCCCACAGGAAACATTACATATCAAGGATGCTCAGCATTTTACTGGATTATACCCCAAGAGAAAGAAAGACAAAAGAGAAGAATAAAGTAAGATAGACATTCATAAAGCTTGTCCATTTTTTTTCTTTTGTTCCCCACCCTAACAAATAAAATCAAGAAAAATCTTAGTCTCAGATGAAGGTAGTTAGCTGTGTATAATTTTTCCTCAAATGAATTATGAAACCACCCACTGTTAAAAATAATTTGAATCTAAGGGCAGTGTACATGTACTCTGTCATTTAAAGGTAGCACGATTTCTGACAGTTCAGTACCAAATGCTGTGGCAGTGAGCTCCTTTCAGGTCGTACTGGACTATTTATTCTGCAATAAATCTGCAACAGCAGGAGGTATATATAGTCCTCAGATCATATGGGCGTCATCCACTTCCAGAATAGAACCTGTATACAAGACTCCATAAAAACAACTTGATCCAGAAGTGCTAAAATAATAAGTAATATTTATTATTAAAAATGTTATATTATTAATATAAATAAATTCAAAAATAATAATCCATGAAGTATGAATTTTCTATGTGCATGTGTTCAGGCAAATACAGGCACAGGGCTCAATTCCTGCTGCCTGTGTGACTTCAGATGACTGAAGGCACATCCACGATGGCTCATGCTGAACTCTCTTAAGCACCCAGAAACTGTAGGTGCAAGATTAATCCATAATGCGGGTGACAGGTTGGGGATCAGGAGTCCAAGGATATAACTTGCTCTCTGGACCAGCAACCTAAACTACAATGCAGAGGCAGCCTTGATCTCTCTGATCCTGCTTCTCATTTTGAACATACTGACAGCTACACTTCCTTACTTCATTGGGCAGGGGTGGTGGAGAAAAGCAGGCTATTTCTTGCCACTTATCAGGCCACTTTGGGTTGACCAAGATTATTTGAAAATCTAGTTGAAATAAATAATTGTTCAGATCGAAAAGCCCCGTGAGAAATATGAATTTTTGTGATAGCGCTTTTCATAATTAAAGCTCTCAGTTTTATATTTTGCAGTGATGTTTTCAATACTGATATATTTTCAAGCTTTAAGCATAGAAAATAAACCAAAAAATATTTGGGAGCTAAGCATTCTGTTCAATATACTTTTTTTTTTTTTCATCTGTTTAGGGGTTAACAGATCCCTAAACAAATCTAAATTTCCCCATTGAATTTCCCCATTCACCAAACTGAAAAAAATTAATATTATTTAGGATATATGCGTCACGCATAGCAAGGGGATCTCTCACTGAGAGGGTGAGTACCAGATAAGATATTTCAAAAAGACAAGTACTGCCTTTTGTCTCTTTCTCTGAAACAGCTGCAACATCTGTGGTGATGGGGTGACTTTGCTTTCTGGATGTAGGAGTTAAACAACTTCAGAGCACAGCATAAATGGTACCTTCTTTGTGTTTGGGTTTTCGTTCGGTTTTGTCGTTGTTGGGGGGGGGGGGGGGGGGAGGGTTGGGGGTTTGTTG
>VXBJ01003289.1:279175-388724 GCA_013400055.1 Nycticryphes semicollaris | reverse complement strand
TTTTTTTTGTTTGTTTGTTTGTTTGTTTGTTTTTCTTTCACAAATATATTTAGAAATGCAGTATTTTACTTCAACCTGAGAGGTTTGCAAGTGGCTCACTCCCTGGCTCTGTCCAGTGACCATTTTCAGATTGTTGGGATGGTCTCGCTCCTTCTATGCTACCAAGCTGTGACATCTCCTTGAGCAAAGTCTCCACTTGTTTGAATTGATCTGCTGTGCACCCCACTACTGGTGTGCTACGAGAAGGGCTGAGATTGCTGCTGGAATTCATGCTGAGCTGCACTGAGAGATGCACTCTGCTAAGGACCAACAGGGTCAGAGTTCTTGACTCCTTATGGGTTCTAAGTTTTAACGGGACTCTACAGAAAGACATGGTCTTATCCTTGTGCCATGAATCAAAGTTGTTCCAGGTGTTCTCCTGGTGACCAGGGCTATGCTACTTCTTGTAATAAATTTGTTTACTTTATTTACGAAGAGGGAGTTTTCAGTCTCGTGAGCATTAACACTGAGTGGCATTGTGCACATGTATTCAAATCGATAATCGCAGTCCATTCTTGCAATGTTTCTTTAGGAATGGCTTTTATGTGTAATCAGATGAGGTATATGTCAGGAAGATGACAATGGAATCCTGTGATGTCTTATATATGTTTTTAATAAAAAAGCAGAGGGTTTAATTTTGTTACTGTTATGAGTCTCTGAGTGTGAGGCATTCTGCTGTTTTTCCTGATAAGCAGGAGATTCACAGTCTCTGCAGGCTACCATGATTTTGGATACAGCCTCCTTACCTTTCGGCTTTGCCGATGGCTCGTCTACTGATAGGTGGAGTTTGGCATCCCAAGCCTTAGGTACCCTTCCACTCCACTTCATCTGCGCCGTGTGTGTGCACGTGTGTGTGCACGAGAGATGGAGAGGGAAACAGACCTCAATGAAAGGTAAAGACTCTACTGTGGTGTTTGGGGTGAGCAACCTAAACAGGCTTTAGGGAAAGTGCAGGTTCCACAGAGACAGGCACACTTTCCCACCCCCTCCGTTTTTCCAGACAAGTGTTATTTTTCAATATTTTATTGTGCCAGCAATAGGAGAAATCTTGTAATAAAATCATATCACTGTTTCATCCAAGGCAAGTTTAGATGCTATCACAGTGATATACTTTGTCATAGATTTATTATTAAGTTGTCGCATAATGTAGTTGAATAGAGTTATAACAATTGTACTCTAACAAAGTTTTAACACAAGATTGTGAAATTTTAACATGAAGTAGATTTCTACAATGACAGACTGTTATTACCTGCAAACTTCCAATGACAAATCAGATTACTTAATGCAAAAAATCTAATTTAACAGCATTTGTTATTATCTGTACAGTTTTATTATTGTCTTTTTATTGTATCCATAATCTGAAAATAATGTAAAACAGATACATGGCTGATCGTGTAATGACCAGTGGCATCCTGTATCTTGTTTAGTAGGTGACTGTCCTCTTGTCTTATTTGGGAATATATAGTTTAACAAGATACTTGCCATCATTTTCTTAACAGGGATAATAAACAGAACAATTCTGCATAAAAGCTCATATCAGCTTCTTTCATGCCTTTTCTTTTCAGAAGGCTGCCTAAGGGTTTAAGCAATTTAGTTGTCTGACCCGCATCCTTTCTCTGCAGTCTGCAGTTCTTTTGTTTAACATTAGTATGTGGGCAAACAGCATTCAGAGCTGTGCAGAGCTTATCAGCCTGTGCTCAGTCGACCAGAACCCCATTCTGTGTATCTAAGAGGGGCCACGTTTAATGCTTCACAGTAGGAGCATCTGCAGTTTCCAAAAATGACTTGTTTATCAGATAAACTCTGTCCTTGCACTGACACATAGTGGCTCTTCAATATCATGCTCTCCTGTATGAGAACTGAGCAAAACAGGGTATGCGCAATGAATAACAAGTGAAATTAAAGCACATGGTGCCGTGACAGAGGTACCCTCTAATGCCAGGCAGAGGGTCTCTGCATCCACTCACTAATTACAACAGGAAACTTCCTCATTACCTCCTGAAAATGTTTGAGTTGCTCATTCTCAAGATATTTTGGGCACACGCCCTGAAGTCAGTAAATGTTAATTAATTTACTTATTTTCCTTGGAATTTAATTAGAAGTAGCACAAGGGGCCTGACTTCTACCGGCGCAGGCAGAGAGACTGGGAGCAAAGCCTGGTGCTGAGGTCTGTAGGGTGTCTGCAGGTGTGGCAGCCTCTGAGGGTGTAGCTGGCACTTTCATTCCTGAGATTCTGTCTTACCAAAGTATTCCTCCACAGCTCTGTAACTCAATTTTTACAAGCTATCCTCTTCTCTATTCCAATTTTTTTTTCCAGGAGATCAATTAGACCCCCAGGCGCTAAAACCATAAATACGTCCTTTCCAGAATCATGAATTTTGTGTTTAAGATAAAGGCCTCACTAAATATTTTAGATACCATAGAGGTATTCAGAAATAAAATGTTTACTAAAACACCATTATTAAAAACCAGGTTGAAGCAGCAGCTTAAGGTTGGTGTTTGTGGGTCAAGATCCAGTAAGAGCAAAACGCTGTGGGCTCTTTTCAGGCCAGTGCAGCCAGTCTCTCAAATTCTCCATTCAACAGAATGAAAGAAATCTTACAAGATGAGCTGGCTTTGCAAGATTTCTGGACCATTCTGGAGCTGTTTCTGAACACGTTGGTGGAAATATCTCTTCGGCCAGTCACGGAAGGGGTAGGTAAATGAGGTAAGAACCAGAGGTTTGGATCCAAACCAATGCCATCTCCCTGCAATTCAGTCTTGAATGATACCCTTGACTACTTATAATTATTTTATCGTCTGAAATTGATACTGCATTGCAAATGGCAAGGGCCTAGAAGGAGCCTGATAAAATTAATGTCCTCGTCTGAACAATTAAAATTTTTTGGTATAAAGATGAGAATATGGTGAGTCTGTCGGCTGTTACATTTTCTATACATACAATGTCTCAGTGCTGAAACGGTATGCTGGGAACAGAGGCTTACACCAGGCTGCCACCTTTCTTTCCCTCCCCTCCTCCCCTCATCAGTATATGCTGCCTGGTCAACTAGTCAGAGAAAAATTGTTAATGAGGGTTAAATGGAAGTTATCTATTAAATGTCATTCTAGGATCAAGACATCAGAGCTTTATTTTGAATGATGCCCATATTTTTTCTCTCCTTTATTTTTGCACCTTCTCCCTCCCCCACCTGCAAGAAAATATCCAGAGGATGGCTGGCAGCATCCTCTGATTGCTAGCTGTTTTCCTGACACTAAATCTACTGTGTCATATTCCTTGCATGGGCTGCAGATTTTGGCCTTTTCACCTGCTGTTTTGGTTGGCTTTAGATGCAAAGAGAAGAATATGAAAAGGAGAGGGGGAGGGAGGGAAGTTGGGAATGCTGGAGCTAAAAAAAAAAAAAAGAAGGCAAATGTTTTTAGCGCCTTCATCTAGACATGTGTCCCCTCACTCTGTGACATGGCTGCTCCAATGTTGCCATGGTGAGGATTTCTAATCATCCCTACACATGACAGGCTCCTATTTGTCTGCACTCCCTTGGGTGTAAATTTCTAGGCTTAAAAAAAAAAAAAAATCCATGTGAGCGTATCATCCGCCGTGCAGATGTTTCACTGCTTTAGAATATCAGGCAGCTGCTTGTGCCACCGTCGACAGCTAATTGGAGACTGCATCGCAGGAACAGAGGCGTAATTATGGCATAAATACACATCCTCTGGTGCATCATTGTATCTCTATTAACAGAAAATTTTAAACAGTGTTCAGAGTGTAATTAGTGTAGTTGATAAAGTTGTAAAACATGTAAATAAGGGAAATAGCAGGTACGTGGCCAATCCACTACCCAGCACTAGGGGATGCAGATTATTGCCTATTTAGAAATAATTAGCAAAGCTGCATTAGCAAAGCCTGTGTCCAACAGAAGCAATGCAAACATTTATTCTGGTAACAGCTCTTTCTGTGCTAGCCATGAAAATCTACTAATATTGGTAATTTAGCCCTCATTACCAGAGGATAAAGCATGAAAAGAGCTCAGACATGAAATATGACAAGTAATATTAATTTTTATTCCAGAGGAAAGGATGCTTTCTTGGGTTGCATGCTGATTTCTCGGCAGGGTCTCGGTGGTGTGTGAGCGAGCTGGTGGTGGAGGAGGTGGCTGTGGAGCTGGTTCCCTGCTGGAGGAACACCCCGGGGTCCCCGTGACAGGAGCTGATGAGGCATGCTGTGGTTAGTGCCCAGCCAAACCTCAGGTCACAGTTCAAAATGAGCGCTCAGGCATTAAACTTCTCTCCTTACAGACTCGTGCCTTTAATTTCGGCCTCCTCACCACCCCCAAACGATTTTGCCAAATCACCTGCTCTGCCCCCAGCTGTCCTCCCCAAAATGTCTAAGAGGCAGCTGCGCTGGGCAGAGCAGAGCGCTCTCAACCGGCGCGGCATGCTGCTGCTCTTCAGTTTTGTCTTGTGCCCGGGATGAGAAATGATGGCTTCACCCTCACTGTTTATGTTTTAGATTATGTTACGCGAAAAACATTACCCTGTGACCATAAAAATAAGCGCCAAAATTTTGAATTTGCTTTACAGATGTATTTTCTAATGAAGAAAAATGTGGAAGCCTGGCTGGCACTGGAGGCGTAGATCATTTTTTAAAAACAAGAGGATGAGAAGGGCTGAACATTCTGGAAAGGGAAGGGGAAAAAAATTGGGTTTTTGCAAGATCTCTGATTTCTTCTCTTTCTCTTTCTACTGGGTGTAGAAACGGAATGAATAAAAACTCCAGCTTATAGTGTCAGCTAAGTTCTGCTGCATCCTTAATAAGTGTGCACGTGTGTGTTTACGGGAGAGAGGGGAAAGGGGGAACAGGAGAATTCTGCTTGACAAGTGCCAGTGTTTTAAAAAGAAGTCTAAGAAAGATGTTATCTCTGGCTCGGGCAAATAAATTTCCCCACTTAGCCAGTGTTTCCTGAACATTTTCAGAATTCAGCTCTCACCACAGACTGCATAAAATCCTGCCAAATAAGGGCTGAATTTCATGTAATACAATGCTTAAAAAAAGAGAGAAAGAAAGAAGAGGGGGGAAAGGTAGAGATGAAAAGAAGCCGGACAAGCTACTGTCTGAAGTATTAAAATGTAAAATAAGCTTTAGAGCTGTAGCAGGGGGAAAAGCCTTTTACAGATCCAAAGCGAACACTGTGTATATTTTATCACCCACAATGACGTGAAAATTGTGAAAACACTGAACTTGTTGATTGAAGTGGGTTTTTTTTCCACACTTTGCTGGAGGTTCTGCACTCATCCCACCACCCTGTTAAGATAAAAAACAAAACCAGAGAGGGAAGCTCAGTCAGTCTTGTGCCTGTGTTACAGCCAAAAGCAGACAAAAGCTCAGACAATACCCGCCTCATCTCCTCTAATGTGAGCATCCCATGGAGTTCTAGCATGCCAGGTTTTATAGCCTTAGCATATATTTTCTGTGCTTAAGTAGCTATATGCAGATGTTCATTCCTCTGGCACGGAAGAAGTACATAGTTTATGCATATATACACTTTATGGGTAAGCTCTTTGTACGTGGTCAGGATACCTCGTTAGATGCTCTGGTACCTCTCTGGAGCTCAGTGAGGTTCTTACCACACACTTCCCTGGAAGAAGAGCTGGGGCAGAGTCTGCTGCTTTTCATAATGCTAGCACTGTGTGGCTCTGTGTGAGCCCTGCAGTGTATTTTCAGGGCTATTTCCACGTACAGATGCTGTGGCAGTGTTTGTATGTGCATGTGTAAGTGCATGTGGGCAGGCACTAATCTGGCTTTTGGGGTATGTGTACATCTCTGTATGCGATTATGAATCTTTAATAGTGGTAGATTTCTCTGATAATGTGATGGATCAGGAAAACCTGCCACTCAGTCTGCATGAAAACATATATTAATGTATGTATAATGCATACATATAACATAGACTTATACACTTATGTAAAAGAGACACTTTTAATTTACATGCTGAGTTAATGTTTCCTAAATGTGAACCAAACAATCCTTTCCAGCCCTCCTCCCTCCTCTCCCCTGTCCAACATCACCCCCATTATTTACCACAGTGCAATGGATGTATTTTTTGAGGGTCAGGTACTTTGTTGAGCCCCCTGGACTGCTGTCAGAAGTCTTTTATTGCCCATCCACTAGAAACAAGGGAAAAAAAATGCCATGCTGCATCAGGAGCAGCCATCTCTTTTCCCTCTTCCTTCTTTCCGTTCAAATTACATAAGTAAAGTGCATGTTGTTGGCAAGCCTGAGCAAATTACAGTATTTCAGGCAGATCAGGGGGGTGGTCTGAAGACTGGGTGTGTAGGGAGAGGTGTTTGGAGATGGACAGAATTAGGCTTCTGCAAGTAAATACGCTCAAGGGGGTCCTGAAATGGTTTTAGGCAGATTAGAAGTAGTTCATTACAGGGTGACAGGGTCATTGCTCATTCTTTGCTACTGAAAATGACCTGACAGGTCATCTGTAGCTGGAAGTAATTTCAATGCTTGCTGTTTTTTTCCTCAATTTAAAACTTATGTGTTATTGTTTGGTATTAATAAACAGGTTCTATTGTTTCAGTGACCTTTTTAATGGCCTGAGTACTACAATACCAGTTTGAAATATAAACATATTAACTTACTTATTCTGGATAAATTAATTTAAGATCACATTTAATATAGTTCCTATGGGCCAAATTTACTCCTGTGTGGATTAGTTTAGACCCATTAAAGTTAATGTGAGTTGTTATCTATCACACTAGCCTAGTATGAAAAATGAATGCCAGCATGCATGGTATTTCTTTCACGGTGTGTGAACTGTGACAGAAAAAGTCATATTTCTCCATTTTTACCTTTGTAGGAATGTGTCCCATGGCAACTCTGTGGTCTTTGAGGAATAGTAAGGGTATGCATCGCAATGCATTGCTTGTTTTCTGTGTTGTAGGGGAGACCTGAACCAGTTAAATTAGAGGTGCAAAGTAGCTGGGGTTGGTTAAACAAACCAGTTTGTATAGAATGAAAGCTGACTAATTACCTGGGCCAGGAGGAAATTAAAATCAGAGCAAGGACAGGAGGTGGGCGATGATGGGATCTTGCAGGTCACGGGTTCTTTCCAGAAGAATTGCAGCAACTTCGTAGTTGTGAAGGTTACAATAGCGTTGACCCAAAGTCCATTGAATTTGGAGATATGCCATTTGGTGAAAATCCAGTAACAGAAAAGTGGGTGCATGGGAAAAACAATGCAAGAAAAAGTGGCTATACAATTGTAGATCTCCTCACCTTTCAGTTTTCATTTTCTGCTTTTTTGTACAATTTCCATGTTGTTGGCTCTAGGTGTTTTAGATACATTGTATCTAAAAAATAAAGATGATCATGAGTTTAAAATTATGATTAATTTTTCATTTAAGCTCTTTGATTTTTTCTCTCAGTTCTTTCCATGCACATACTTCTCCATATATTTTCAAGGGGGTAAAGCACACTGGAGGTGTGAATGAGCAGCAGGAGGGGCTGTGGCTCAGAGAAGCTGTGCTGCCACTAGGAAGTACTGTAGTCCAGTAAGAACCGATCTGTAGAGTAAAACTGTTGATGCTGAAGACCTGACTTTCCACAATTTGTGTCCTGCAAAGGTTTTATTATGTGTTGCTTTTCACCTGGTCTTGTAAACTGAACAGCCAGTAAGAATTGGAGTAGATAAATGTGTGTGGCCAATTTACTTTCATTGGAAGGGAAAGGAGTGCAGGCACTCCTAGGCTGCACTAGGATGCAAACTGAAGTGGAGAAGTTTGGAGGATCACTTCAGAAGCACATTCCTGCTCTGAACTAAGACATCAGTATGGAGGTACCCCACACATGGAGGTCTCTGTTCCCTGTTGGCCTTAGTATGTTCACCGTGCTTCAGCAAAAGTGATGCTTTCTGGCCTCTGTGTCCATGAGTATGATTCTTTTGTCAACAGTTTGTGCTTGGTTACCTTGGTAAGGGTAGGTGAGCCCCTGCACAAACTTTGGGAAGGAATTTAAACTATTCATGGTCTGTCTTGGTTTCACCTTGGTATCCTAATATGCAAATAAGGATAAAACAATGAAAGCTGCATAAATAAGATTTTTTTTCTGTGTCGGTATATATATTTAAGGTAACTCAGTAAACACTCAACATGGGAGAATCAGGATTTTTGAGAAATCAGTCCTGATTTCCTCCACTGAAGAGAAGTCAACTTTGTTCAGTACGGATAAGGAGCATGCCACCAGGGAAAAATGGGGCACTGAAGCACTCGGTTGTAGTAGCAGGGTCAGTAGTTCAGTCACGCACCGGCTCTAGAACATTTGTTACTGTTATTAAAATGGTACATTCCTCCCACATTGACAGGTTTGCTTGCTAGCATAGGCAACATCAATATTAATTTTGTAAATGTTTATCTCATGTAATGTATATGATTAAGACTTGTTTGGATGTTTTGTGCTGATTAAACTGAGACCTTTCTATGCCAACAGCCCTGTGGCATTGAGTTACTGTGAGAAAAACAATGTGTGACAATGTTAGGAGAAGACAGCTGAACATAAATACTTTCTCTAGTGCACTGGGTTTTCCCTTATTCTTGGTTTTGTTTTTGTTTTTGTTTTTTTCTTTTTTCTAATTTTGTTGCTACTGATAGTCCCATATACAATAACAGATTTCAATAATCAAATGCCAATAGTATATTTTCACCTACTGAGTCTGTAAGTGTAATGACATTTATGGCATCCTTGGAATAATGTCCATTTCTTTAAGTTACACTTCCTGTGAGGTGGTAGATGTCTCCCTCTTGTCTGGTAGCATTAAAATTGCACTTTTGGTCTCGTATGACAAATGCCGTGAAATGCTCTCTTTCAGTCAAGTCTTATTTTATACTGAAAACAAGAAAGGGAATTCACAGGTTCTTCGAAGTATTAGCTCTCTTTAGGTGTCCTGGTAAATGAAAACTGCAGTTCTTGGATCAGGTTCACTCTTTATAAAAGTGTTCATTGAAACTGATGAGAACTGACCTTGATTTCATGGCATAGTCATTACCCTCTGGTAATCTGGAGATGTGAAAGAATTTGGGAGGAAGGAACTATCTCCCACTTTTATACATGTCACCCTGCTGCAGCGTGCATGAATCAGTAGCCAAACATTTTTCTGCTTGCCTGCTGAAGTGATACCTAACACAAATTAATTTGCTTTAGCTCTTTTGCCAAACAAGTCACAAAGACTCAGAACTGTCAGCCGTGGTGAAGACCAGTTGCTTTGAGTGTGTCTGCAAGTGTTTTGTTGTTCAGGTAAACCACTACCTTAATCTAATCCTTTGCTTTTTTGGAGCCCTTGCTTGCAGAGGAATGAGTTACCCCAGTTTGGGGAAAAATGAGCATGGGACTGAAGTGGGGTTTTTGAGTCCTAGTCCTTGGGCTGCCTTGTGATCCAGGCTTTAATTTATTTATCAGCCGGACTTGAAAGTCTCAGATATTTAGCGTTTTTCAAGCATATTAAAATCCTTAAACTTGAAGACAAAGTATGACTGCAAATTCATTAGTAGTAGTAATGGTAATAGTAGTAGTGTTACATTATTATTATTATGATTTCACAACATTAACTGTGACTTAATTGGGGAAGTTTTTAGTGTTTTGATGGATCATGGTTTTGTAAGTAAATTCATGCTTTAAAATGTGATGACACTTTTGATTTCTGTTTCACTCTTATTCCAAGTGATCCCAGATACTCTGAATTAGCTATGACCTTTAGAAAAATAACCAATGAACTTATTTATCTCAACAGTTACAGTCTGTGTCTGGTATTATTTGCCCCTGTCTGTTATGTATAAAAGTGCAGTGTGTGTGTGTGTGTGTGTGCGTGCATTCACAGCAACTGGGCTTTTTTATTCAGTGCTATGGAGAAACTACCCTGCACCGCGAGTTTACAGGTAGAGAAAGAAAATCCACAGGACCCTGTAGTATCTCCCACACTTAGAAGCGTGATCACTGTGCGTGGGTAAGTATGAACGTCCTCTTTAATTTAAACTCGCCAAATTGTTGATTTTTACCAGCTGTGAGAGCGCCGCACAAGCGACCGGTTGTGAGACACACACAACGTGCTGTAACACAGGCAGAACCCTCTGTATTTATGAAAGAGCTTTCCTAAAGCTGAAGCTGACTCTCACTAGCTTTTTAAGGCCCATTGCAATAGAAACTGTAAGATCGGCAGAGTAAAATAAGTATTTCTCTTAAAGTGGCTTTTCATGTTTACTCTTCAGGGTGTTTTCCTTGGAGAGTTCATATTAAACTTTGCCTGTAAAGAATTCAGCCTTGCCTAATATTACAAGCAGCTCCACTTTCAGAAAAGCTGTGCTGCGAGTGCTTGCAAAAGCGAGCTCGTTGCACCAGATGGCCTTTTTCCTGTTCCTGAATCTTTTCATGGGTTTACTCACTATCAAAAGTAAAACCCCCTCTTATCAGCCACCAAAGGGCCCGGTATTATTTTGGTCACTATAACAGGTAGTCACATAATATAGTGTAACTGATACCAGGGAACTTTCACAGAGACCAAAGTTGTACTGGGCGTTAAGACAGGTGATTACAGTTAGCTTGTGCCTATTAAGGCAGGTTTTACTGTTAATAGTAATCTCACCACGATATAGTGCCTTTAATCGAGGGGATCCCAGAGTGCTATGCGAACCTAGCAAATTGGTATGAAAAACTCTATGGTGATCACTTCATACACGCCTGGAGTGAAATGCAGCAGCTGTTCGACAGCATCCAGTAATATCCCCAAACTCTTTAGAGAAGGCAGTGATGAATGCTAAAGAATCAAATACAGATTTTTTTCAAAACTGGGTGTATTAAAGTTAGCTGCTAAAATACCTTTTCCTATTATATAGGAATATCTATCCCAGTAGATGGGCCTGGTTTTCACAGGTGAAGAGGGTTGGCATCTATCCCAAAATCCGTAAGAGCTGCAGGAAGTTCAGTATTTCAGAAAAAAAGAACAGGATCCAGCCATCCTGAAATTCTGATCTCAACAGGGCTAATAACCTTTAACGTGACATAATATTCCTCATAAGATAATTCAGATAACACATTCTGAAAGTTTTAACCTTTGTGTGAAGTTAACATGCTCTTTCATGCCTCTTATTAACAGTGAAAGCAGCTTTGCCCCAGAAAATACAGGAGCAACAAAAGTCTCCTTGGAATAGTGTTTCATGGGGCTCCCACTTTAAGGGAAGAAGAAAATAATATTGTTATCCCCAGGGCAAGTCACATTAGGGACTAATAACAGAATTTATTTGGTTTGAAATTGATATGCAATATATCATAAAGAAA
This sequence comes from Nycticryphes semicollaris, assembly GCA_013400055.1. Taxonomy (NCBI): domain Eukaryota; kingdom Metazoa; phylum Chordata; class Aves; order Charadriiformes; family Rostratulidae; genus Nycticryphes; species Nycticryphes semicollaris. The sequence continues at coordinate 377,356 of VXBJ01003289.1, read as the reverse complement.
TAAAAGTCCGTGTTTGCTATGTATCTCCACCAGAACTGGTGGTTCCTCCCTTACCTGTTAAGCCCCATTAACACCATCCTTCCAGCTCACAGAAGGGATGAGTTTGTCCTCTGGTTTTCCTGAGCAATTTTGGACAGGCAATCTCCAGCATCCCAGCAAAATGTCATAGCCATAGGGATAGGGTATTTTCTCTCTACTGATGATGTCCTGCTTTGAATCACAGAGAGACAGAAATTGTTGACTTCATCAAGCAGGCAAAGGAAGAAATTTAGTACTGGAGCTGCTCTGTCTAGACGAAGGTCTTCCGCCACAGCATCCCCTTCCATTGCAACGTTTTGTAAGTTTAACCTTCATTTCCAAGACTCTCATTAAAAGTCCCTAAAAGCCGAGCATCTTAGAAGTGTCACATCAAACTTTTCTTTCCACTTGAAGAATTTTTTGTCTAGTTAATTATGTCATCATTTCTGTTTCAGCAGAAGAAATTCAGCAGTTCAGCCTCAAACCAGGAGTAACTCCAGCTGCCTGAAAAATAGAAAAGGGAGAGCTGAACTCCCCCAGAAGTGCATCTTGGCAGGGTCCTGCTACTCCAGGTCTCAAAGAGTCTGAGCTCACCTGAGGGTGGGAGGACATGCGTGAAAGGACACAGCTCTGGCGTGTAGGGGGAGCAAAGGAATATACTGGGCTGCCGGGAGCTATTCATCGTAAAGTTTAGTTGTCTCTGCCTGACTAATGATAACTAAGGGACAGAGTCTAATCTGAAATGTGCGCTGGTGTGTGTCTTGAAAAATACACTACAAGGAAGGAGTGCATTTATCAATATATTCTTCGCTGTTCACCCTACATTTGGTCCAGGTCCAGCGTTCTTTGTGAAAAGATCCAACTAATAAAGATCTGAATATAATTAGTCTGGAGTTAGTGAAATAGTTACAAAGCAGGGGACCAGTTAATGGTCTGGTTTACTGATTTATCTTCCTGTAAAATCAATTTTGAGCTCTTCTTATTAACAAAATGTTCACTTGTAATGAACAATAACTAGTGCCAGCAATACAGTAGTTGAAAGACTATTTTGCAGGCAAAAATAAGCTGTAAACATAAGAAATATTATAGCACTTTGATGTAAATAAAGTATTTGCTTAATAATTGATTAGTGGATGATGAGAGAAATGCACCTTACATATTAAATGCTACGACTGACATAGCAGATAAGTTCAGTACTGTGAATATATCATATATCACTTAATTTTTTATTCAGCTAGCATCTTCAGAAAGAACTTCCTCTGTGTAAAAATAGTTAACGATCCTCTATGAATCATTTTAACACAATACTTAATGGCAAAAGAAACTAACAAAGTACCATTATTTGTATTTCTATACATCTGTCTCAGTTTAGCTTTTTGTTAAAATTCAAATACACAACATTCATAGCACTGTAAAATATTTTGTTGGGGACACATCTTAGCAAACATTTTGCCACCCAGAGGTGCAGCTGTAATTCTTGGAGAATATTAACACACAGGCTTTATTCTCAAGCCTGGGAGAGTGTCATCCTGACCTCTGTTTACTGCTATTAAACATAGAAGATTTACTTTGAAGCATTCATTTAAGGAAGTGAGTTATTATTCCTTTGCTTGACCTTAGCCTATTGTATATATATCATGAGATTCCATAAGACCATCATGCACAAGAAAATTGGTCTACCAAAAAATAAAAACAATCTTAAAATATTCTATTAAAACTGAGGACAGGCATTAGTGCTTATATCCTCATCACCTGACAGCTTAATAAGCACCTATATATGCTGAGAAAATATATATTTAAAAATTGTCATTTTATATTTAGCAATCCCTAATACAACTACCTTGAAATGAATCCTGTTGTTGAAGTTAACGTTATGCGAGCTATTGCTTATATTTATTACTGGGAAAACATTATTTTTAAAAGCATGTGAAAAAATAGTTTTCAAGCTGTTTCCTTAATGAACTGGAAATAGTAACCCTGTCAAATGTAATACAAAAATAGTGTTATAAGCCTATGGCATCCATTTATTACTGGAGAACAAAAGCCTTCATCCATTTCCTTTAGAGAATGACATTTTTGTAATTCGCTGCCCATTTCATTTGTTCTAAAAGGACTTCGTAGGTTGACAAATATCCCACAGAAATGGCTTCTGATGCGTGATAGGATAATGTGCAGCCCCTTAGGACAAGGGCAAAGGCAGCAAACTTATCATCCTTTAGTTTAGCTTAGCATGGGTCAGTAACAGCGCCAGGGGTGACAGAAGATGTTAAAGTGTGGGAAGCAAGAACTAAGAGCTGTAGGAGGGTAGTTTTTATAGTTTATCCTTTCTTTCACCATGACGCTGCAGAGACAGCTTGAATCACATTGTTGATTTGGTTCACTGCACGCCACACTAACTGCTCCAGTAGGAGGAAAAAACCACTTACGGGTCATTTTCCCCAATAGTGTGTGACATTTCAGCACTTATCCTATAGGAGGAAGCAGCACATGTTTAATATTTTAGCTTGAAGTTCATATTTTAAAGATGCATTATCACACTTGGAGGTCTGGTGTGATAAATTTGAAGATTACTGTAGTTCTACCAGTGTGAGGATTTTGGAGGAGAAAGTGTTCTGCATGTTTAATTGTCCTCTACATTTTGTTCCGAATTTTTTTTTTTCTCCAGCAAAGCAGGGTAAGAACAAGCATTTGGCTCCTGTGGAGTGCACATTTTTAAAACAACAAACTACTAGACTTTAAAATCTTGATGATGGCTTTCATTCATCAAGAGCCGAAAATCATTTTAGAATTGTCATTTTAGAAATGTATTTAACAGAGTTCGGTCATCCTCAGTAGTAGATGATTACTCCTCAGTCATGGACCTTGTAAACTTTGGGTTGACCTAGCAAGAGGTTCCACACAAAGATTTTCTGCTAAAGCCAGTTGGCGTAACTGAACATAATGAGCAAAATATTCAAAAGTCCTTGTTCTAAAATTATACTAACAAACCCAGCTACCCCTGCAAAATATATTTCCACTGTCAGGTCCCAGTTTCTATTCAGTACATTGGAGTAATAAAAAGCATACTTTTTCTTCCCTGATTAAAAAAGTTTTCGCAAGCTGTATCCATATACAATTATATCCCTAAGGAAAATCTCATATTCCTGAAAATCAACCCTGATTGTTTTGGATGAGGATGTATGTAATTATAAAGTACTGTGAACCCAAGAGGCTTGGGTTCAAATCAAAATTTTGTATTTTGGTTTGCAGATATTAGAAGAAACTCAGTCTCAGCCAGTTTACTCACCAGTTCAAATATGCTTTGCTTGAACTAAAATAACCCAACCTGTAACTAACTCTAACAAACATTTCTCACATGGACACCTTTGCAGCTTTTCCTCTGGGTAGTTTTTATCAGTGCCCTTAAAGGTCTTTTCCAAAATAACTTAAAACCTGAGGTTCTGTGTCGCTTGGACACTGGCATCCTGAGTGCCAAACTTCTGCACAGACTGCAAACTCCAAAAAAAATACCTGGAGATCCTCCTGATCTTTTTGAAAATTCTGCTCTGACTAAATGTGGTTTAGGTTTTGTAAGTACCAGGAGCACCTCTGATAATGAGATGTGGGATTCTAAACCATGAAGCAACTTCTGAAAAAAATCAGTTGATGCTTTTTTTTTTTTTTTGCCTTTTTTTTTTTTCCTTCCCAAAATGGCTCTAGAGGCTTCTTTTTGTTGAAGGAAGAAGTTTTGCAAACTCATGCACTGGGGTGGGGGGAACCTGACCTTTGGTCATTTTCACAGAACTTCTACTCTTACTGAGCAAAATAGAGGCAAACCTTTAACCCACACAACCAAGGTTCAGACTGCGGATTCATAAGCACTGTGTACAAATATAGTAAGCTTTCCATACAAATAACAGAACATTTTTATACGTCAACTGCAAGAAATACATTTCTTCCAAAGGTCTGCCAATAATCATTCTTTAAGTGCTAGCCAGAGAGCACAGCTTGCAAACGCTCCCTTGCCTGCACCAGACACACCCACTACATATTAATTACAGAAACTGTCTTTGCTGCAATAATGTTTCTGGTTGGATCAGACCTGTTTTACAAAGAAAGTGGAATAATTTGTTGGTGTAATATATGATCTGAATTAATGTATTTTTAAGAATCAAATTATCCTGATGTGAGAGCCCCTAAAGGGACTGATACAGTGGAGAAGGACTGAAAGTTTTGACATGGTTTAATGAGCTGTATGCTAACTCCACCTGAGTAATTAACAGTCTTGACAGTCCTTTTGAACAGTGATATTCTCTGTAAGGATGTTTAATGCTCTGAGTATCAGCAGTGCAAAAGCCAAGACAGAGGAAGATCTGACTGGGGATTTTTTTGTCAAAGGGGTTTTGACTATATGTTGGGTTTTTTCTCATATGAATCATTAAGGCAAATACTTTCAGAAGCAGTAGCTAATTTTGCAGTAGCTCTATTTTTAAGTGCTCAGTTATCCACCACTTTCTCACAAGTTGTAGAGATGTCAGCTTCGCATTCCCTAAAAATGAAAATATGGATGCAAAGTGGCCCCATCCAACACAAACACTCATCTGCGAGTAAAAGATAAATGATTCTGTGGCAAGCAATTTCAATCCATGCTTTGTTGTAATTGTTAATATGTGCTAACATGCATATCATCTTATAAATCATTCTTTTAGAATTAAAATAAATTGTTTTGTACCGAGAAACAATGAGTTGATAATATGATTAAAAGCAGAGGCCACAGTGCTTGTACGTTTTTTTCTTAACCACAGCAATACCCTGATATGGTCGAGCACAAATAAACTGGGGAGATTTCTAATGAATACCAAACGGGCATGCTGTTAACAACGGGCCAATGTCCCCCCAAACTGCCCATCTTCCAGGCAGTGGAGTCCTGACCAATTCTTTCCATGCCAATGAAAGGAGAGATGAAGGAAGGCAGAGCCTGACAGCTGCATAAGAGAGAGATGAACAGTAAGAAGTGCCTTTTTTTTTCTACACTTTTTTTCTCTTATTTTTCTCTCTTTTTTTTTTAATTTTTGTAAGCTAAAATCTTTGATCAGTTGTATTCGTATATCTTGTAAATCTGTACATATTGGTGGCTGTAACTTTTCTGCTTAAGAGATTTCAGTCCTTACTATGCCTGTCACTGGTTTAAGCAATCTGTGCGTAATTGATTTCTTCAGTAAAACAGATAACATTTGCTTAAAGCTCCTCTGATGGCTTTACAGCCGCTACATTAGCAACAGCACTTCCATCTCCACTGGCATTCTCGTAAAATACAATTATTATATATCCATCACTGGAAGACAAAAAAAGCGGGCAGGGAGAACCAGTGCTGCATTTTCCCCAAGTTCAGCGCCGATTGTTCAGCTCTGACTGCGGTCACACTAAATGACTGCTAACGCTGTCCCTCTCCCTGGCCCCGTGCCACGCAGTTTTCCATTCACGGATTTAATACCTTAACTGACGGTATTTCTGACTCAGAAATAAATAGGGGTTTAATTGCCTTGCAGGTAAATTGACTTAATTTTAACTTCAGCAGAAACTTTTCTCTAACTGCACATAAATAAATAAATAATTGAATGAATGAGCCCAGGGTTTATTTTGTACAGTAGAAAATAATGACTTTTGCATGTGCTACTTCAGATAATTAAACCAAAACAAAATGTAAAGCCATCCCTCAGGACAAAATGTTTTTTGCCTGGAAAGGACATAAGAAAGGGAAAAGGAGACAGATGCGTGGAGAAACTTAATTGTACCATACCGAGAAGGCTCGAGGGACTGCAGTGTGGCCTCACTCCTCCTTTCTCCGGTGTTGTGTGGATTGCAATTAGGCACCAGTGTACTGGAGAGTGGACGTTTCCTACAGAGAAACAGAGAAACAGAGAAAGGAAAGGCTGCACACAAGAATTTTTAAGTGTTCTTTTTATTTATATCCAAAACAATCACTACAGACAGGTTTCTAAAACAATGAATTTCCTCAATTTAGGACATATGATGAAATAATAGTTCCACCTTCCAAGGATGTGTGAGGGATTGCAGTAACAAGACAGGTCAGGTAGTAACAGGGAGTGCACAAACTGTATTCTCTTTGCTTGCAATATACTTGCTTTTGAAGAGGGGAAAAGTAGGCTTCCTCCCCCCGCCCTTCCTTGGAAATCAGAAATGAAGGAAAGCCTTACTGTCTGATCTTCTTTCTGACCCTAAATAATGAACATACTCATGATGAGTGAAGGTCATTCTCATCAGCCACAGCATAAAAAGCTCTTGAAAAGTAATACTACTCCCTCTGAGCTGAATCCAGGAAAGCACAGAAATGCATGTTTAACTTGGGTATACTTGTGGGTATAAGTGATTTCCTGGATTGTGGCCAGAGTGCTCAACACCTTACAAGATCTGTCCCCGGGTGAATTCCCCAGGGGTGATCACCTGAGCCTGAATTCTGCTGTATAGCCCATTTCTAGGATCTCATAGAATCATAGAATCATTAGAGTTGGAAGGGACCTTAAGACCATCACGTTCCAAACCCCTTGTCTGGGACAGGGACACCTTTCACTAGAGAAGGTTGCTCAAAGCCCCATCCAACCTGGCCTTGAACACTCCCACAACTTCTCTGTGCACCCTGTTCCAGTGCCTCACCTCCCTCACAGTAAAGAATTTCTTTCTGGTATCTAATCTATATTTCCCCTCTTTCAGTTTAAAACCATTACCCCTTTTCCTATCACTACACTTCCTGTCAGAGTCCCTCTCCAGCTCTCCTGTAGGCTCCCCTCAAATACTGGAAGGTTGCAATAAAGTCTCCCTGGAGCCTTCTCTTCTCCAAGACGAACAGCCCAGCTTCCTCAGCCTGTCTTCAAAGGAGAGGTGCTCCAGCCCTCTGATGTTCTTCGTGGCCCTCCGCTGGACCCATTCCAGCAGGACCATATCCTTCCTTTGCTGAAGACTCCAAAGGTGGACACAGTACTCCACATGGGGTGCAGAGTAGAGGGGTAGAATCACCTCTTGTGACCTACTGGCCACGCTTCTTTTGATGCAACCCAGGATGCGGTTGGCTTTCTGGGCTGCCAGTGGGCAATGTCAGCTCATGTTGAGCTTCTCATTCACTATCACTCCAAGTTCTTCTCCTCAGGGCTGCTCCCACAGCTCCTGCAACATCTCGGTGTGTTCCTGCTGCTGGGTGCCCCTATCTTGGATTCTCCTCCCAGTCACCCTGGATGGATGAACACAGGGTGGTGATGAAGGCAGGTGGAAAGCAGTTGTGTGTGTGTGTGTGTGTATACTATGACAAGAATAAATATTTGCAGCTCAGGGAGTATCCTGCAGAAATACCTTCACTTCCCCCCCTGATTTTCTTTTGTTTTTATTTTTTAAATTTGAGCTTTCTCTTCTTCTGTGTGTTTTAAATGAGAGAAAACTGTGTGCTGCAAGCCCACAAAGTGATTATTTCTCAAATCCAGGATGTCAGGGGAGAAGGAAGGTTCTAAACAAGCTGAATAAATAGAATATGCAGAATGTTAAAACAAAACCCAGTGTGTTTCATATTGATGTGGCAAAACCGGTCTGGAAAATTTAGATCCCAGTTCAGATCTGACTCTCACATAAGTCTTGTAGATGCACTTTAAGGCAGAAATACATTTAATTTTCATAGAACAAATATGTCTGATAAAAACACTTGGAAAAGTCACTGGGCTGGGAAGTGGAGGATGGAGCTAGTCCAGCATGTACTATTTTAGATTTTGTTTCTTGAATAATTATTTAACTGTTCATTCACTAGAGACAAAGATCTGTACTGGTTAAAACACTAATACTTATACTTTAAATAGTATTTTTTTTCTTGTCTTTCACTGAAAAGATACCTGATGTAGTTTGGTGTGATACAATTTTACATCCCAAATAAAGTCTTAGGGAAATGTTATAGGCTGGTTTAAAATTACAGTACTGAGGGTTTTTTTTTCTCTTCAGCTTGCAGAAGGTGTTAAAACAGTGATCCTCAGCTGTGAGGATCTCAAAACCTCTTGCTCAGAATTAAGATTCATGGCAGTTTAGTGAGAGCAGAAAAGATCTCTGTGTGAGAGGCAGCTGATATTTTTCTCCCACCATAAATCTTGATTTCAAAACTCTGATTTCAGAAGTGGGAAAACTGAAGCCCAAAGAGCTTAAGGGGAAAACTTAAAAGCACTTATTTGGCCTAGATTCAACAGTGTTAAACTAGCTTAGATACTTGGACACCTAAATACCACCAGCTCTCAAAGACTTTCATATTATGAGCTCTGAAAAATTAGAATATGCAGATTTGATCATATTGCCCCTTTGGCAAGGAGGATTCAGGCTGAAAGTATGTGAGGGGGAGAAGATGGCCAAGATCTGATCTGAACACATCAGTGTAACTAAAGACGCATTTTAAAACTGATTTAATTATATCAGTTAAAAAGCTTGGCACAGTCGCTCTTAATTCATCTCGCTTCTATTGATTTAGCTAGGAACTGTATGCCTGAAAGTGTATGGAGCTGTTTGGTGTGGAACCTGCCTGACTTCTCCCTGATTTTTAACAGATTGCAGAAAAGATGCCTCCTGGGCCAAAGTAAGCATTGCCCAAGGAGCCAGTCAAGAATTCCCTCTGCCTCCTTGTCCTTCTGCCTAAAATGTATGCGGTGTTGGACTCGCCATCACTTTATGGTAATGTCAGCAGTCCTGAGACAGCAGCAGGTAATATAATGATTTGCTTCCTTTCCACCATGGGAAGGGATAATAAAGAGCCTTTACTGCAGAATCCACAGGTCAGACCTCAATATTGTTGCTGCCAAAGCATGGCCAAAATGTTTACTTGCAAAAATGAAGGGTACGTGTATCGCTTGAGGATCACTGAGCCACTCTGCAGAGCAATCCAGTCACTCTGGATTGCATCCTGTCCTTGCTTTTTTTTTGTCCTGCTCCATGTCCTCAATGCTCTTGTCTGGCACATGCCTTAACATTACTCAGTAAACAGCATCCCCAAATCAACAAAATGCTGCAGCTGAGGGTCCTAGGAGGTGAAGGTGTGGACCCTGTCCAACCTCTGTCATAGGATTCTCCACCTGGCTCTATGTGTTTTAAAGGGTGTGAGTAGAAGGTGTGAATGTAAGTGATCAATTCTTAAGGATGGTGGACTCTAGTCTATATTTCTCATCATAAGAACCCTATTTACACTAAGGATAAAATTGCAGTAATTTATCTGAAAGTAACCTGGCACTATGACCACAGACACACTTTTATAACTGTTTAAAATAGGTTTATTCTCTCTGTTAAAAGACTCCCTAGGCTGGAACAACCAATGTGTACTGTAATCCACAGGGCCAATTTTGTAATGGATAGCTGCTATCACATTTCTCTACTCCCATCCTTAAACGGTTTACGCAAATCCTGAGGAAAGACATTCTGTGCATGTTAACTTGCATCTGATTCTCTCTGCTAAAGAAGCACCTTTACTAAAATTTATGGAGCAAAGCTGTCTCACTGCCTCTGGCTCCCTGCACCAGCAAAAGCTGTCACTTTCCTTTTCAAAGACAGGGAAGGAGGCCAAAATATACCTGACAGCTTGTTTAAATGGGACTTCTAATATGTTTAAGGTCATATTCCCCATTTTGATGGAGTTATTCTCATTGAAAAAATTGATTAAAATTCTGAGGCTTCAGTATTTAATTCTTAAATTCTTTCATGAGCCTAGAATTGCTACAGAAACAGATGTTTAACCTCTTTCTCCTCACTGAGATGTTCAAGAAGCATCTTTTCTTAGACCCAGTGTTTTATCAGTATGTGCCAGAGTAAAAAATGTAGATATTGAGGTTCAAGCCCAGTTCCTCCTACCTTCCTATCCTGCCTGTAGGTAGCAAGTACTTGCTGCTGGAGAACCAGTGCAATAAATAGAAGTTCTTCAAGTCTGGACACTGTATAGCTCATTTTCTTCTTGGAAACCCACCTGAGAGTTTCCAAGAGATCCGCCAACTCATAATGACTCTTCTTGCTATTCTATTCCTTTTTAGGAGCGAGTTATTCCAGGTGTCCGTTACCTCTTTGATCTCCTTTATCCTCCCAGAAATTCAATTGGAAAGCACAGAGCTATTTGTCATTCTCACACCTAATCAGGAGAGGAAATTACACAGCAGAAACATTAGGAAGAAATTTTATTCCTGTGTTCTTGTTTGGTTGTTTTTCTTTCTTTCCAAGGGAAAAATATCTGACACATTTATTCTATTTATTTTTTTAAATTTAGTAAATAACTTTTTATTTGTTATGTATTTCCCTGAGCAAGCCCAGAGAAATGCCTGTGACACTAGAACCTGTTGCTGAAGTTTCTTTGTCCTCCCTTGTGTCACAACCCTTGCTATCATCATTCACCCTTCTTCAATTCCTCTCACCTGTTACTTTGTGTTTTTTCAAAGTAGGAACTGACATGTAATGCCTTTTTTTTTTCACCATCTCATCAAATTGGGCACTTAGCCTTAGATAGGAAAGGAATATTAGTATTAAATAGCAATAGTAGAAGTTTAAAGTTTGGCAGTTCAGCCACTTTTGAATTATTCCCATGGAGAGAGAAAAAAGGCACTAGATTTCTTTTTTTCTATGTTGTTCAGAGAAGTTGAGGGGACAAGGATTACTTTTTAATCTTCTCATAAATCCAAAATGGCTGAAGGAATTTTGCTCAAACTTTTTAAAAAATCACTTTGGGAACAAGTCAAAGTATGCTTTTTAATAGTAACTATGTAATTTACTCTAAAGAGGTTGACAACTGAATTGAGAAGTAGAATTAAATTTAAAAATGTGTTTGAGTGTGCTATCCTTCTCTGCAATGGCAAGAAATTTTTTCATAGCACATGTCCAATCTTTCACTTAAAAAGGCAACTAGTGTCGAACCTGCTATTTTCTTGATGAATGAAAACAGTTTTCTGCTGTTGAACTGATAATAGGCTTTTATTATACGAACATGAAGACATCTTCACCAAATCTATCAAGAATCCAGTATGTAAGTGGAGTATACAAGCTATCTACTGGCATTTTTCCCAGGAAACTGATTTATCTTTTCAGCAACAAATAGCTACTGCTACTGCTTAATCGGGCAGTATTTGTGAAATGTCATTTTAATGGGGACGTATTCGGTCAGTGTCAAGCAACTTAAGTGATGTTTTAAGTATGAAATTCCATGCTGAGATTCCCACTAACTGCTAAAAAGTGTGATGTTTCAGCTCTGGTATTTCAAAATGGAAACTAATATTTAACTATAAAAAGAAAGAAATGCAAGACAGAATTGTCTTCAACTAAACCCTGAAATTTGGTTTAAACTTAAGGCATGTCTCAATCCAGAAGTGAAGTCTCTTTAATTACTTTTTAAGTATTGTGTAGCACAGGATTTGTTCTGTTCTGTTTTAATGCAACAGCAATTAAACCAATTAGAAATGGCTAGTTTGGAATATGAAAATTTCACATCTAGCCTAGGTGCCTTTAGATATTTGGATATTTGGATAATATGGTTTTAGGAAAAAAACCCCTACCCTTACTGACCTTAAAGTAAATGTCAAAATAACAGATGAAAAATTCTGAAGTCTGTGTTATAATGGATGATCTAACCTTCCCTTTTGGCCTTACAAATATATGAGTTTGCCCAGCTGAGAACATCACATAAAGCCGTTCCAGCATGGCCATGCAGCCAACAGTCCAACCTCAAGTTTAAATGAACCATGGATTCAAGTACTCATTTGGCCTGCTTACACTGGTTCTAGCTTATGTAATAACTAGGGGCAGGGAGGTGGGGGGGGAGGAAAAAGTCACATGTTCCATAACTGTAAAACAAACATGAAACCATCAACGTTGATTAAAATTCACCTCCTGAGTCTACCTTGAAATTGATTAGAAGCTTTCCCAGTCAGGTACTACATCTGAGGTGGGAGGTGATAACAAGTGACTAAGCACCCATGATCTCTTTGGGATTAGCTGTGGTCCCCAGTGCTCTGCCTCATGAGCACGGGGCTGTGGCATTAGTGCCCATTAGGATGCATGAGGTAGGAACTAGGGCGAAGTACAACAGACTCAACTGGTCATGCAGACATGACTTCTGAGTAGAGGCTTTTACAGTTGCTTCTTGTACAGAATGAAGGGAATGTAAATTACCTCGTACTAATTAGCTTGAGACAAGTGAAATAGGAAAGAAACCTGAGGGTATGTGATGAGGACTTGTAAGACAGTACTCTTTCGCACAGAGGGAGAAGAAAACTCACTCTATCGCAAGCCTCCTCAAAGCCTTATTCAATAACAGCGCTCTACAACAGCTGACTTCATATCCCATGGCATATTACAGTTTTAGTTGATACCTAAGAGCCCAAGTTCATGTAGTTGTAACTGACTTTCCTGAATTTTTCTACCGCTTTGATTCCAGAAAGAATCAAGTTCTTCATCATAAACACTTCCTTAAAGGCCAAAAATTACATTTTATGCTCATAAACTTGATCACACCATGGAAAAAAAAAATCAAGGAGCTCTTTATACAGGGAGTTAGAATTAGACACAAAAAATGGTGATACTTAGACTTGGGTTTTTTTAAAAACATTAGATGCATGTTATTATTTTGTCAAAAATATACATGATTAAAATATACTTGCTTTTTGCTGTTTTTTAAAATTTCAGCTGTATCTTACAAAGATGCCATCAAGAATACTAAATATTATTAAGTAATTCTATAAACTTTGTGACATAGATTATCCCAGTAGAATATTTCATTTTGTGTTTTCCCTGCTTCTAATACTCTAAGGCGTACTTGTTAAGATGAATGAAGCCTAATTTTCTAAGTGTTTAGGCTAATGCCGCTACTGTATTTTCCATTGTGACAATAGAACTGGTAACACAAACAAGAATATTGCTGAACATCAGATCATTGGGCAGAATCCTAAGGCTGTGAGTTTACACACTAACATGATGGTAATATAATACTACAGAAAATGTGAATACATTGAAATAAAAGTGCATTGTATCCTCATCTTGCGATTTTAGGATGTCTTGAGAAGACTCTGTTAAAGTAAAAAGGTCTGTCATGACACTAAAATTGATATCCTTTTTGAAGCCTTTTGCATGAGAAAACATCTTGACCATAGATGACAATCAAGCCCATAGTATTCAATTTGAATGCTTTGTGTAGGATGATGTATATTTTACGTAAGTATGTTAAATAAGCTGAAGTATAAACAAATACAATTTTTAATAAAACTTTCCTAGGCAAGAGAAGTCGGTTTAATAGCCTGGAGCTATTAAATGGTGTCCTTTCACACTATTTTTAAGAATGTAGCTTTTGTGTTTCTGCATTTGCTTGATTTTTTACTTTCTGAGAAGGGTAGAATCGAAGAGTTTGTTTTTTCTGATGTTTAACCACTAACCAATCAATCAGCCTCATTTTGATGCTTGGGAAAATCATGGATCAAGTTCTCCTTCAAGACTTTCCTAGGCCTATAAAGGAGAAGATGGTGACTGAGAATAATCTACATGAATTTACCAAGGGTAAGTCATCTTCAACCTCCTGATTGCCTTCCAAAATTAACTGAATGATTTCATACATTTCTGTGGATGACAGAAGAGTGGGAGTGTCATCTACCTTCTCTTTATCAAAGTTTTCACCACAGTATCTCACAGAGTATCCTTGTATCCAAATTGGGACATTCTGGTCTAGACAGGTGAACTATAAAAACAGTTTGTACTGCTGGCCTCTCAGTGGTGGAGTTCCTCAGGAGTCCATCCCAGGACAAGTCCTGTTTTATGTCTTTATCAATGTCCTGGAGACAGACTGTATGCTCTTATCAAGCCTGTCACCAGAAGCAAACTGGGGTATAAACTCTGCTGCTCAGGGGCAAGGAGCCTTTGAATAGCCTGGTGGCAACCTCATGAATTCAACAAGGGCACAGTTGTGATGGCAGAGCTGTCTTCAGTGCTACATTCTGGGGACTAGCATGCTGGGAGGGAGCTTTTAATTTGAGGGAAGTTTTGTGTGAATATATGGAATTTCTTTTGCATGAGGATCACTTGAGGGTGGAGCAGGCTGGCTGGAGAAGTTGTAGAATGTCTGCCTTTGAAGCTTCTCAAGACCCAAAAGAACATAGTATTGCCTATCCTTGTTTATATTCAGTCTTGACTATGCTTTGAGCTTTTGGGTAGACTAGGTGACCTCCCAAGGCCTCTTCCAGCAAGGTCTCTTCTCTGCTCAATGCTTCTACTGCTGGAAATGATGGATTTATCATCTTTGGTCCTGATGGATTTTTGTTTGTTTGTTAGTTTGGTTGGTTTTTACATTAACATTTTTCCTCTATTAAATAGAGGAAATAAATAAATAAAATATCTGGGAGGGACAAACTGTGTCTTGACTGATGGTAAAAGTACAAAATCCTGAAAGAGTGAGGAAATAATTCCTTAAGAAGAATTTTTTTTTTATTTGGTTTGGTTTTCTAAAGAAGTAGACCCTGCCTTTGCCTCTACTATTGACACTTTCTGCCATATCTATATGCTCAGAATCAGTCTGATCAAAAGTTAGAGATGTGAATTTTTACTTCTGTCTTCTCAATCAGGTGGACAAGAAAAACTGAGGATTCCTTCTTAGTGTTTCCTTACCAATCAGAAACAATTAATTTACTGGGATTATCTGCGCATTAACAGCTATCAAATTCCCTGCTATCACATGGAACTAAGATATCAATCTCTCCTCTCCATTCCTCTCCTGTCTTTTTGTGGCAAATTATTATTTGTGGCCTTGGCTCGTTTAAGAAAGAAGAAAAAACATACCTACTTCTCCCCACTGACTGCACAAGGGAATTTAGGCACTTCCTTACTAATGAGGGTTGGTACATTGGGCACTTTAAAATTAGATTCAAGTTAAGTGCCTAACCTGGGTGAACTTGATCCCACCCTCAGTCATTAATGGCTTATAATGATACTCATTTTACAGAAAAGCTCACTTAGACTGTGTGATAGCAAATTCTGTCTGAAATTTTTAAAGGCAGCACAAATTCCTTGGATGGCTGTTCTTATTCATTTAAATGAACTCATAGGCAGCTGTCAAAAAATATTCTTCAGGACAGAGGGCATCGTTCTCCTATTTCTATGGTGCCTTGGAAGTGGAATCTTAATCTGTGACCAGGCATTCTGTATGTTCTCTGCAATATGTGTAGTACCACTACTCATGGTAAAAATAAGATGATAAATCTGTTCATTAGCGGAGGAAATATTTCTTCCTATCAACTAGCCAGGTAGAAATGGAGAAAACATGACGTTTAAAAGTAGAGAGAAGAAGAGCCAATTTTTAGGTCATTCACTTAGTTTTATATTCGGATCACTGAACATTATATTTTCTGCTGTTTGCAATTTGAGAAGCTGAACAGGTTAATTTTTTATCTGAGGTGGTAAATTTGTCTTCCATACACCTGTAACATAACCTTAAGTAAAATATGACATGCAAAACTAACTTAGAGAATCACAGAATCACAGAATCACAGAATCTTAGTGTTTGGAAGGGACCTTTGAGATCATCGAGTCCAACCACATGAAAAAACAAAAAAAACCAAAAAAACAACAAAAAACCCCCACACAAAAACAAACAAACAAAAAAGCCACCCACCAACTAAACCCCACACCCACAACCCCACACACAACACCCCACCACAAACCAATAATCTTGGCCACTAGAGTATGCCCTGAAGAGCTACGTCTACACGTTTCTTAAATACCTCCAGGGATGTTGACTCCACCACCTCCCTGGGCAGGCTGTTCCAGTGCCTGACCACTCTTTCAGTAAAGTAATTCTTCCTAATATCTAATCTAAACCTCCCCTGCCGCAGCTTCATACCATTTCCTCTGGTCCTGTCGTTATTCCCTTGGGAGAAGAGGCCAATCCCTGCCTCTCTACAGTTTCCTTTCAGGTAGTTGTAGAGGGCAATAAGGTCTCCCCTCAGCCTCCTCTTAAGAACTAAGATAATAAAATACATGACACTCAGAAGTTACAAAATTGGAAACAGTTGTCAATCCAAGCATTCCTCTGAATCTCTGAAAGTAATATTTTTCATGTAACCATTAGTTTAAACAATTACACTTTAAAATAAATCCTTTATTACTGCATGGGTTGGACAACAGCTATTGAAATAAGTTACTTATAATTTCCCTAGTTCTTAAATATTTTTCCCCATATACTTTCTCCACTAGTCTCTAGTTCAAGGCAACGGAAGTCAACTAGAGTCTTTCTGCTGGTTTCCAGGGCATCAGGTCGCTTCCCAAGTGAGATGGTAATCCAGGTGCTGGGAGAAGAGATACACACCAGCTCTAGGTCAGGGAAAAAGAGAGGTGAATTACCTTGTTATTTCTTGGGATTTTCTGCATAAATGGTTCTCACCATAACGTATGTACTCTGGAGCTAGTGTGTCGTTATCATGAATCCATTTGGCTTTCATTGTAATGGCTGTGATCATCAATCCGATTAGTACTCATATAGATGTCAATGATATTCCATTACAATTTATTATTAGTTAATGAACACCTATATTAGGCTCATAATACACTCATTTTAAAAAATGCTTAAAAGGGTTAGCCGTGAAATTTAGTGGCAGCCAAGTTCTGTGTCTCAAATCAATTTTCAGTGTCCTGCAAGGCTTCTCTCCGAGAGTGTAATCTCAGTGCCTGTAAGATTCCTGCTAGGGGATGCAGACGGAGATCTTACAGCCCTGCTTTTGGGCTGGGAAAGACACAAACCCCACTCAAACAGTGCTCTCCAGCTCCTGGCTCCATCCCTCTGCCTGCCTGCTCAGCCAGAGGCTACCAGCCCTGTGTAGTGTTTTTGCGTGTGGTGACAGGCCAGCGAGGGAGATGTTTCCCAGGAGCAGGGATCAAAAAGGACCTTGGTTTTGTGCCAGCAGTTCTCCCAGGTATGACAGAGAAGCCAGCTGCTGTGCTCACCCAGCATCCAACCCAGCTCTTGCTGCCATGGCATTGCTGTCGTAGGAGTCAGGCTGTCACTGGCAGAGTTCAGAGATGCTGCCTCCAGAAAAGAAAGCTGCTGGGTTGTCCCTAATCAAGGAGGTACCTGATTCATAATGGACTTTTCCTCATAGAAAACAAAAGTCTCACCAGTCAGCTGGTCAGCACTAGCTCGCCTTTCTGTGGTGCCTTGGCTGCTGCCCTTCTGGTAGAGACTGAAAACCAGTAACAAAGGACATTTAGGCTTTTTAACTTTTTTTTTTTTTTTTAAATAACTTTTTATCAGTATTGTTTTCTGTCCTGGGCAGCCACCTTTTGGATCACTAGGCTCTTGCAAAGTTTGTTCTGGGGAGTAGTTTTGAATGGAAACACAGGCAAAAAAGTCCTCACAGGGACCACTCGTATATTTTATTTGTATCAAAATAAATGGGGAAATATTGTGTGATGTTTGCCTACCACTGCTGATATACAAATCACTGCGCCTATGTCTGCTGATATTGTACATGAATCACTTTGCATGAAATTATTAATGCTCAGAAATCATGAAAGTGAAAGTATCTGTGGTTTTCACAGGGAAGCAGAGGCATGCACACTCAGTTAGGGCTATAGGATGAGGCTGTTTCACGGCGCTTGGTCAGGTTGACTCTGAGCTCAGGACACTCTGTGCATGTCGCCCAGCTGCAGCTTTGCTCTGCTTCCACCAAATCAGGCACTGGGCCCTTCTGGCTCACACCCTGGGACTGCAGGGTCTTTCTTATCTCCAGAAGAGCTCCCTACTTACTCCTTTGATATAACTTTCTGTTCTGGTTAGTTATATATGGAGCTCTTTGTTCATTTCCAGCTTTTTTTAACGATTTACTGTGTTTTAGCATCATTCTTTAATCCTTGCATACAAGTTTTCATTTGCCCTTGAGCTATTTCTGTTTTACGTGTCTCTGTCAATTAAACATATTCAAAATGTATTTTTCTTCAAAACTTTCTCTATGTCCCTTTGTAACTAAAACAACCTCCTTTCAGTATCAGTGTTTTGTATCTTTAAACAAATGAGTAACTGTCAGCTCCACCCTTTTCAATATTTCCTCCTTAATTCTCAATTTAAAGGTTTAATAGTTTATTAGTTAATGTTGTGTCCAAATTCTTTTACAGCTGTTGTTGGATCATTCCCCTTTGTGGCTCTCCATACAATTTTTTCCCAGATCCTGTCAGTTGAATATCCAGCTTCTCAATTCTTCTTGGGTTACCACCCCAGACATGCCATTTATTGCTCTTCCGCCTTTCAGTACAATCTGAACTGCTTCTGATTGCCTTTGAGATCCTTCACAATCCTTACTGCTGAGTCAGTATCTTGCCTCTCCCATTCTCTTTGCCTTGCCACCATCATTCCCCCTTGTTTCAACCATTGTTGTGTTTCGTGCCTTCTTACATCATGAAGCAATGTCTCAGAGCAGATCCACAAGACTGTGACTCTAATTCCAGATTCAGATTATTTTTTTTTTTTTAATGCTTACTAAAAGGCTTTAGGACCAATACTGAGAAGAGCAATTCAGATTTTGCTGTGAATGAGCAGGGATGGGTGCAATATTGTTATCTTTTCATTCTGGTTCATGCAGTTTGTATCAGAAAGAAATCTCTTTGTTGAAAAGACCGTGTCCCCACCACACATCTGGACAGCACTTAGCATGTTGTTGGTGCCACTGGAATACAATAGCAACAATAATAATAACCCCCACCCAGAAAACCTCATTAAGGACCTCAGGTATCCCTTGAGTTAGGTATTGATCCATGTAAAGGATTGCTGTGTCGTGCACTTACATGAAAGGCCAGGTCTAAATCCTCCAAAAAGCCACAGAAGAGCTCACATTACATCTTCACAAAGGAGCTTGATTAAATGTGAATTTAGTTCACGGTCTGAAGTGTACATGTTAAAATACCAGAGGATCTTTTCAGTAAAACTTGGGCCCTTTTGCATGGTTGAATCTGTGATTTTTGTTAGCTGATATTGACATGGACTGTTCACTGATGGATTGTGATTTAATGCCATGTGTCCATAATCCTTGCATGCAAATGATTAATTACAAAGCATATTTGATTTTTTAAAGGACTTACCACATTTCCTCCACTTCTGCCTCTAGATCGCAGTCTAAAAGCCACACACCCTTCATTTTGTATTTTTGTTCAAACTATGTCTGAAAAGGTAATAATTCACAAGCTACTTAGCTTTTGGATTAAAACAGGTAATTGTTGTTTGTAAAATATTATGGCTTTAAGTCTATAGCAACTTTAAACATCTCTGTGTTTGCTTCAAGGCATGAGGAGACAGTGACACAGCTCATTTCCTCTGCTGAGCTCTCTTTGCTGCCTTGTACAACACTTATTTCAAAGCACGCCACAGCTTAGAACTGTCGTGATCCCCATTAATATAAAATCATTGACCTCTGCTCCTGCTGGTGCGACTAAATTACATTCTGCTGCTCAGCAGCAGCCGCATATGGGGCCAGCTCTTTTAGTCATGGCCAGGTGCCTTGATGTCAGCACTGCCCCTCCTACGCTCAGGGTTTTCCTTTAATGAGGATTATGCACCTTCAAAGATTGAGGAAACCCACTCCCAGGATGGCAGCTTTTCTAATGGCATCTGCTCTTATCGCACACAGTAACTCAGGGCTGCAGGAAGCTGCGGAGAGGCGCTCTGTTTTATTCCCAGTGAGGAACTGTGTGGGGTCATGCATTGGTGGCTGCATTCTCCCTCAGCCAACAAACCCAAGACAGTGTGAACAGAAATATCACATTTTTATGAAGCCCTGTAGTGCTGTGTTAAAACAGTATCCCATATCGTGTCAAAATCCGGGTGGGATTCCTTCCTCCTCCTCTTGCCCTCTTGTTCGTGCTGCACAAAAATAAAGAGCACTTAACACAGCTTTAGAGTCTGAACATTATAGTGGGATGTTGTTTTTTTATAAAGAAAAAAAAAAAGGAGAGATTTTATAGGATTGATTAGGATTGATACAGCTTCTGAGTGTGGTCAGCTTTTCTCACTGTGTGGTCTTTCTTGCTCTTTTTTCCCTGACCCTTTTCACCCACACCCACCCCTTTGAGACACTGTGCTTTGTGAGCCATGGAGCATTTTCGCCTGTAAGCTCTGTTCACTACAAATGGGCCTGGGCAGCAAGTTTTTCTACCAAATCTTCCCAGACAGGGTGTTGTTTAACAAGGAGACATTTTATGTCATGGTCATGCAACGAGTTCCATATTCTTGGACTTTTTGGAGAGACTGGATACCCATGATGATGTCTGGAATGACACATGAACTGCCACAGGAATTGCCAATGTGCTCATTTTGGGTCCACTCCCACCAAGCAGTATTTGTCACATTAAGTATGTGATGATGTCAAAGTGAATTAGTAGTGATCATCTCCTTTCTGATGGGGGTCAGATTCTTATAAATCTTATAATGTGAGAACAATAAACAGAAGATTTTGGCACAGAAAGATTTTTATGCCAGAAAATATGAAAATGTTTTATGGAATGTATACAGCTACATCTTTCTTTTGGTATAAAGTATCTCTGTGAAGAGAACAATTTTTGTTCTCTTTCATAACTATCACTATTTTTTCATACTTTAGGCTACTGCATGATTTTATTTGATTTTAATTTTACAATTAATTTAAATCTAACAGTATTTGGGGTTTTTTTAATGATTTATGGAGTTTTGTATTCTCAAGACAAATAACTGTAAGTGTTGTTGACTGCAATACCCATATGGTGTATGTTCTTTGCCACATTTTCCCTTGTGCTCTAAGTGAAAGTTAATGCTGACCAAAAATGATCTGGAAAGGAAAACTTTAGGAATTTCTTGTTGGTATGTGCCAGGAGCTGAATTGCAGATAAATCTTTGTAATGCAAAGGAACAATTCCTCTTTTTTCTTTTGTGTGCATGTGTGAGAGGGGGAGGAGGAGGTTTTTAATTGTGTTTTGTTCTTTATGAAAGGTAACATCTGGATTAACAACATGCTTCTGAAAGCTGATACCCAAACAGAGTGCTTTCTTTACTGAGAGATGTCCTAACCCCAGTCACACGACTGCTAATTTGGCTTTTCTCTTAATCTCTGCAGAACTTGCTGAACAGAGGCGAAACTATGTGCATGCTAATGGCTCACTTTCTACATACTCCCCTCTCTCCCTCAGTGTCTGGCGTGCAAAGCCGAGCTGGAACAAAGATACACTAATTATTCTCCATTAATTTGTCTGCTTGAATGGTCCTAAATACCAGAGTGATTAATTAGCGCAAGGCAGCCAGGGCAGGATGTCACACCCTTCTCTGCGTTTAAGTGTCGGCAAGGTTGTGCTCAAGTGTTGACAACAGCATATCTTTAATTTTCTCCGAGAAGAAAAGTTTAGTCAGTACAATTAATTTGAGTTTGGCTAGCCTGCAGGAATAAGTGTAACACGTGGAATGATATTACTGCTGCTTAGGCAATTTTTTTGCATCCTTAGGGTACGGTAAAACTTTTTGGCACCTCAGTTATTGAATATTGTTTTTCTATAATTGTTTCAATTTGGTTTAATTACTTTTGTGCATTTTACAGTTAAAAAGGGGATCATAAACCAGTGAAAAATTATTATCTTTAATGACTTGAGATGGGGTATACACGAATGACTTGCTATGATAGATGAATTAATGTTAGTTCAGCTTCTGAATTATCTTAATTCAGTGTATTTTCATGGTCACTTGCCCGAAAATGTATGTCAACATCATTAAAAAAATTCAGGCTACCTAGTTTGCAGCACTTCAAGTAAACTAAGTAAAATAATTTAAAATTAAAATAAATACGGTAGTATTTCATCCCAGATCAGCACTTGTGTGCCATTCTATTTTCACATACAGCTGCTAAAAGAATAGTTAACAATACAGTTTTCTAAAATTAACTCCATGATAATGCTAAGATTTATACATGCACATTTGTAGACTGTATAAGAGACTTGTTTGCGTGTAGCAAGCAGGGTACGTAAAAATAAGTCATCAGTTGTAGTAGCACTGTCAGTTGTAAAACTTCCTGCATTTGCAAGTCCTTCTGCTCTGCTTTGATTTTTTTAATCACTTCTCAAAGCATAATTTTATCTTTGGAGGGAGGGGGTACAAATGCAAAAGAGGCTCTAGACATTGGACTATGCCTGTGACCTTTTGGTAGCTACCCTCAGATAAACCCCTAAAGGGGCCATACCAGAAGCTACAGAAAGAGCTTCATCTCGCCTCTCATTGTTAGTTGCTATTGTTCTCCTTGTCAATTAATTCCCCATAATAAATGTTTGACCTCGTTGTAGCTGATACAAGCCACTTCAGTCTAAGTTACTTTCCACCGAAACTGATTCTTTTTCTTGATCGTTCATTGCTGTGTTTCAGCCATCAGTGCATATTTTACTTTACAAGTGAATTCTTTATTCAGCTATGTGAGTGCACAGACGTTCTCATGTTACAATGAGAGTTTGGGGAAGGGTTTAACTAAATGAGGAACATTTGTTAGCTGTTTAAATTGACAGAGTTTATGCATACCGAGTTTTGCAGAAAGATGTAAGTGCTAGGATGCATAGTGAAACATCCAACTATGACTAAGTCAGGTATTGCAACCATTATGGCACCTACATGCAAGAAAACAACAGACAATTCTGACGAAAGCTACCAGTTTCTGGCTCCCTCTAAGGTCACTAAAAATAAGTAGACACAACAAACCATGAACATGAGCTGAAGGTCTCATCTGTGAAGTACAGATGATAGAACCTTATTTTTTAAAAAGATAAAGAACAGGTCATTAAGAAATACCATCAGCTTGCTGCTTCTATGTGTCTTGATTTTTTCGCTTGCTTGCTTAAGTAGGTTTTCTTTTTGCATCAGAAGTGTGTTCTGTGATTGCTCAGTCTCTTCTCTGATCCATGAATGATGCTGAGAAACTCTTATCCCCAATTCATGAAGTTCTTTTAGTTCCCTTGTCCTAAAAATAATTCACTACATTTTAGGTTCTAAGTCCTTACTGACATATAGTGACTTGTTAATCTTGCCTTCCTTCTGCACAAAGATCTCATTTCAAAACTATCACTTCCCCATTTCTTGTCTTTTAATCACTGTCTGACCACACGTCAGCACACTGTATGTGTATTATCTGTGGCTTCTTATAACACAACTCTGTAATCAGAACACTTCAAGTCAAAATGTCTAGGCAGCACATCAGGATAGAAGAAAATCAGCATAATTTCAAGCTCTTAGATGGAGGGTTTGACCACAGAAACAGGGATTCAAATATTCAAATACACTCCCAACTCTTATGAGTGAGTATTAACTTTTGAGGTCTGTCCCAGCAGCCTTGTCGTAGGCAGTGATCTTCACACTCTCCTACTTAATCAAAAAAACAACATTCATCAAGCTGTTGTGAAAATGAATGAGCTGCTTTGGGGGAGAATCAATTCAGTGTACTATTACAAGGCCATGCTTGCTGGTAGTGATCCAACTTGGATTTCTTGAAAGTTGCTAACTCTTCAGCTAGTCCCATTGCTCTTGATAGGACTAAATTTACAAGTCAGAAATTATTAAGTCCTCTATTGCTGTTACAAAACTTCAAGTGATTACAGAATAAGAAGTGAATTCAGTTCACACACCTTGCCTTATTATTGTCTGTTGGCTCTAATGTATCGTCTGTGACAGAGTAGAAAGTAGTTCTCAAATATGATAATTTTCTTAGAACAAATCATAATCTGCTGATTTCTACCTTCAGATGACTATTTTCTTCTTGCCTTTATTTTCAAAGGGCTCTAGGTTTAAGATAGTGGTCCAACACATTAAAAATAAGAAATGTATCAAAAGACCTTCCTTGCCATGTTGATATTGAAAGAAATCTGTTGTATGTTTGGTGCACTGGAAATGTTATTTTAAGGTGAAAAAGTTACTACTGTCATTTTGAAAGGTCAGTACTGGTGTCAGTTTATCTGCTATGTCAGTGCTGGTCAGATGAGTACTCCTTGCACAGCGAGAGCAGATCCAGCTTGTGTAGGTGGCCTGTTAGTTGAACTGTGCTAGCTGTTGTATCCCTTTTCTTTCATCCTTGTGCTACATTTTTTATTACAACATCTCCCTTCCTCCATATGGCAACCAAGTAAAAAGTCCTTTCTACACAGAGAAATATAGGACCAAGTTCAGAGATGCCCAACATGCAGATGGTACAGAATTTCACTAATATTTCCTGTGTAGTTAATGTTTTATAATTTGGCTCTTTCCTTATCCCCTAGAAATTGATCTTAATTATTTACTGGAGACTGTGGTAATTCAAAGGCAAAATGCAGCTGCTGTTCTGGAGGATGTCTGAAGTGCACCCTAATATTTGGCTGATTAAAAAGGCACAGACTTATGTAGTATTGCAAAGTATAAATCTGAAGCATGGGCAAGACAGGTTAGTCCTTCAGTTTGCAGATCAACCACCAATACATCTAAATATGAAGGAATATCTAAATATGATGCAGAATTCCAGTACAAATTGGCATAGCTTCATTGAATGTAGAGAAACTGCATTGATTAGCAATACCTATTGAGTCCACACCTGCATGAGATCTCTGTTTATCACAGCAGGAAGATTTTGTGTACATGTACTTCAAATGAGCAAGCTCTGGGGGCTAGAAAAAATAACTGTAGTTATCTCTTGTTTTCTTCAAAGCCAGGCTCTGTGGCCACTAGGAATTGGCAAGTCCAGCTGGACTTCCCTCAAAATTAGGGACTGAGCATAGTTTCTTCTCTTGCCACATCTCCATTAATCTGTTGTCACTAGTTTTCCCCAAAGATCCTAGCTAGGGGGTCCGGTCCTTTTGTGCTAAACTCACACAAAGTTAAAAAGCATCTTTTGAGAAAATGTTTCAAGTGCATAGGAAAGGAGACAAAGAACAGTATGCAAGCCACGAAGAAAAAGAAAAAAAAAAAAAAAAAAGTAGTAGCAGAACAGTATTGCAGACTCTCTTTTAATTCACAGGTGTTCTGTTAATTACTGAAACCCTGGCATTCAGAAGCCATCCCGCCTTGATGGTTGTGTGGCCAGAGCTGTAATGACACAATGAGTCACCTCATTGGCAAAAGCCAATACTTGGTCTGTACTTGTGTGGAAATGTGTAGGCTCAATAGCTCAAGGCATCATCCTTCAAAATGCTGAGCAGCTCTGCAGGAATTTCCATTGCCACCCAAGGAAACTGGAGGTTCTTATCCCATTATGGAAGAATAGATGTCTAAATGTGGATGTGGAAATTAATTTGATCCCTTCCTTTCATGAAATTTATATTTTTTCACATGTACCATTCTAATTTTAGCCATTTGTAGTCTTTAAATTGATGTTGCTGTTGACCTCTCCCACCATCATTTACTAACATTTATTTTCTGATAATCCTAGGAAGATGAAATTTACTTTCAATCCTATTTCTGGAACAGAGCCTGAAGTGTTCTTAGCTTTATCAGAGGAATATATGTATTTCTTATTATTCCAAAGGTATAATTTTGAAAAATTAGGCCAAGTAAAACCAAAACGCTATGCTAACAAGCTGTGAGAGGCTATGGGAGAGAAAAATGGGTTCTCCTGAACTTCTGCGTATTTGATGCTGTCATTTCTGATGGGCAGAAATACAGTAGCTTCAGAAACTTTCCTGTCAATAGAAGGCATTTGGCTGAGTTCTTGGTCCAAGAGTTTCATCTCTGAGAGAGAAGAAAAGGTGGTTTTGGTAATATATTAGCTTTTTTGATTACAGCATGTACTCATGTAAAGGAGAGAGCAAGAGATCAATCCCTTTTCCTTCATGTTATTTATAGCATCTACATATCACAAAAGTAATTTGAGCAGGATTTGATTCCCATGCAAGGTTACATTAGAGAAATATTAAAAATTCTATCTAGTTCCTGTTACCTATTTGCAATCCTTTTATCTTCCTTTGTCACAAGACAATAGTAAATAGATATGATTGTATGAGATATAAATCTCTAAAATATGAGTATTTTATGTATTCTTTAAGAATTCCCATAAATAATAGGAATTTGCAAAACAGCTGATTTTTTTCTCAAAAATTGCTACATTACAACAATTCAAAGATGTAATTAGGAAAATTACTTATAATATTGACGCAGAAGCTGAGGGCAGGGCAGATCACCCAAATTTCCAGGATCATAATGCAGAACATATATAGAGGAGAGTACTTAAATGATGCAGCAGACTCGAGCCTTGCGTGTCCTCCTGGCAACTTTGACCACAGCGTTAGTCCCATTCCCTTCAAAATGGAAATTCACAAGTTGTTAGGATCTGACTAAATTGCTCTGTTGGCTCCCAGCCTTCTGTAGGAAGCAGTGTTGGGCTGAATCCCGTGGACGTCGCCATACATTCTCACACGTGTGTGTACGTGTGTCCGTGCAAGCACCTCCAAGCAGAAACACTCCCAGAGGTAAGGAGAAGAGCTTGCAGCATCCTAACGAAGTAAAGGCTGGCTCCAAACCCTGACAAAACTGGCAATACTCTTTCTGCTGCCCTCAGTAGGTATTTCTAGGCTGTCAGCCCGTTTATTTACCCCCCAGTATGTGCTGTCACTCCTGATCACTTACCCACGAAGTACTTTCAGAAATATGTTTACAGAAGAAGCTCATTCTGACTTTCATATTAGTGCAAATTACTGGGAGTACTTTCTTTGGAAGTGCTCTTGGGAGCCATTTTGGAAAGCTCTTGTTATTTGCTTGCTACTCTAAATTAATCCCAAATGTTTGTATATTATTCATGAACCTAAAACTCAAACAAGCCCTCTCCCCCTATCTCCCTGTTTATATAGTTTCCACAACCAGTTAAAGTGAACAAAAATAAGATCTGGGATGTGGCCCCACAAATCCATTACTGCAGAAGGGAATAGGTTGACATTGATTTAAAGTTGGGCAGGCTTTTGCCACTCAGTTAATATGAGATATTTACCTTTACCATTACATACGAAAGCTACACCATAGTTGTGGCAGAACAGGAACGTGAGCATGGGTAGCTTGTTCACTGCATATTCACAATCTTGGTAACTTTTTGTTGTTCTCATGTACCACACTGTTAGAGGATTAATTGTAAGCCCAGATAATAAGGTTTAATAGTTGAATAGGTGGCTTTGGCAATATAACATAGGCTAAATTGTTTTTGAAATTCAACCAAAACCCTAAGAGAAAACTTTTTATAAGAATATGCACATATTCTTATCATATCAATGGACTGAGCCTCCCTGAATACTGTAAGAATATACCTGTTAAAATGGATTACCTGGTTCTGAGTTGATATCAAAGGGAAAAATAGCATCCTCACATCCTCATGCTGTTGTGCTATGTAGAGATCATTACACACAGAAGTTAAAGTATGCAGAGTTTTTAAAACTTGGGATTTACTTCAGCAAGATGAATTGCACCAGACGAAGAGACCGTGTGTGCTGCATCATTCTGACAAAAGTTCTTGTGGAAGTAATGCTGCTACCAGATGAGAAGCTAAATAGAAATGTTCAATAAAACATGTGTGCGTCTAGAATAGTCCTTATATTTTACATCGAGCTACCTCAGGGTCATGAAAGGTGTTTTATTAGCACAGTCAACAATAATAGCATGATTTTTATTAGTAGAAAAAGATAGAGTGAGAGACTACTAATTATTTTTCAGCCTGAGGGGCATTTTTCCTGAAATGACTGTTAATTTGGTCATTGTCGTGCAGTTCACAGATTTACATGAACTTATTTCAGTGTGACACATGGTTAAGAACTAGACTAAAAATGTTGCTTTATTAATGGTTTTCAGCGAATGTATTAGAAAGAGCTAACCATGTGAGTATAGGGATGATATTGATAGTACTCAGAAGGTTGAATCTCGTAGCATGCCTGAAGCCCTTTCTGTGTGGTATTTTTTGTTCATGCAGTGAGATATTAAGCCTACAAGAATGAAATAAAATCCCAGTGAAATGAGAAATTGTTGGTGTTGTCTTAGATCTACGTGCAGTGCTTTAGTGCTTTTGCTAGAGTTATATTTTTTTCCCTTTTTTTTTTCAACTGATCTGCCATGTCTAGTAGCCAATTATTTTTAGGTAATTATTTAATCAATACATACAGCCCAGATGTTTATGTATATATGTACACCTGTATAAAGATAAACATATTCTTACTGAACCTTACCCTAAAAGTGGCAAAAAATCCTGGGAGTACTTTCCAGGTTTCAGCATTTTTAAACACTGGCATTTTTCTTACCTCAGCTGTCTCCTCTCCTTTTCAGCCCACATACACACATCCTTTCAATCCTGAGGAGACCCATCCACACAATCTGAAAGGCTTTTAGTTTAGATTAAGAGAAACCACAAGATGAAAAGGAACAAAGGCAGAGTCTCCACAAGGACAAACCTTTTGGATCACCTTTGTCACACACTACCTTCACTTCTCCTCACAAGACGATAGCTTCCCTTGCCGGTGGGGACTTTTTAGAAATGTAAAACTTTAGCATATCGCAATCAGTCACTATTGCTGGGTGCCACTGTCTGGTGTGCAGAGCAGCCAGATGCACTGCACAGCCACATCTTTCATCCCTCCAGGACAGAATCTAACACGTAGTCCATGTGAACTACTCTTACGTGGTCATATGAAAGCTATATGAGTTCCAAGGTGAACAATTTAATTTTTAAAAAATTTATTTCCATTGCCAGCTGTAGCAAAAAATCATAGAAGTAACACCCAGACTGAGATTTCAAGGGGTTCCAGTGAGTTGATAGAGTATTTCCCTACTTCTTAAGTTCATGCGTATTTAGTGACTATTCAACTTCTTGCACTTGGGAGAGCACTGGCACCAGCATTCCCCAGACTGAGAGGTAACTCTGGCCCAGGACACCCACCTTCTTTTCCTGAATGGCTTATTGTCTTGGGGTTCAGAGGGAGTTAGGGGGAGTTTTAGCTCTTTTGCTTCTGAAGTATGGCGGAAAGCAAGTTTTTGCCTCCCTTGATACTCTAGATTGCCGATTGCTCCCCCATCACCACTAGATCTCTTTAGCTGGCGTAAATAAATGCTCTCTTTTTGACTGTTTTGAGGTCCCAGTTTTGGTCCTGCCTGCCTTCAATCACTGGCTGCTCATCAGCAGACCCAAAAGTAACATTTCCTCTTTGTGGTTTGGCAAGGCTTATTAGATACTAAATATCTCTCACAGTAGCAAAAGACAAGTAGATTTATCTACCTTTTTCTGGCTAGATTTGGTGAGGAAGAGTACCATAATTATGCAAAATGTTTTTCTAATTCCTTGCTCCTAACAGAAAAAAATTCATGGAGGCAATTATGTTTTTCAATGATACTGTAAAACTATGACTTCCTATAAGATATTTTAATGTGATTTATAAAATCTTTTAACTAACTAAGGTACTCAAGATGAAATGGTTTACTATGGCATGGATGGTCAAGTCTCAGATTCCAATGCACCTGCCCCAAGACTCTATCTGGAAATACACTCAGAGAGACCACAAACAGGCAGAGAGAAAAAGGATAAACTCTTGTACACCTGTTTCAGGAGCCAACGACACAGGGATACATGGAAGAAAAGGAAAATATAACTGACCAAACCTGCTGGAACAGCACGAAGAGGTAGCATCATTACCAGCAGTGCCTAACCCTTACCAACATCTTCACTTTGCTCTAGGTCTTACTGAATGAAAACATGATTTAGAGTCGCCTTTTTTTCCATTTCCTCCCCTGCCATGTTTACCTTTGTCACAGATGAAAATTTTGGTTGCTCATCTATTTAAGTTCATTGTGGACACCAACATTTATCTGCATTTTATATGGATTTATTCTCCCACCTTACTGATGCCTCAACCATGATACTGAGATGAGGCAACCTTAACAGATACATTCCTACTGAGAGAAGGTGAGAAGCTATTGGTCAGGATGACTGTCATTATTCTGTTTTATAACAGTTTTGTTCACAACAGAAATGTTTTATCTCAGTCACGCAGAACTGGAAAGCTAACCTGAGTCCTGCTATTACGTCAATCTGCACAAAGCAAAATTTGGAAGGCTGGGAGAGAAATGGGCACAGTCAGGTATAACTAGGACTTGATGATAGTTAACATGAATTCTCATTTTCTTGTGTTATGGTCATTCTCTAAGGACCCTCTATGAGGTACCAATAGATCCTGATGTACAGCTCCGTATCCTGGACTTTGAAATGTCCTATCATCTGTAGTAGCCATCATGATTATACACAGTCTCTTCTCTGACAGGTAAGATCTAAATAGCAACGTCCCATCTGAACCTTTCAGATACACCTTTTTCTAAGAGACTCCACTTCAAATAAATTAGGTCCCTTGGGATTTGAACTGCATTATTTTTAAGGAGCGTTATCACCACAGAATTGTGATATACTAATAAATATTTCATTTTTAGTAACTTCTTAGTCTATGTATATTGAAAATAGCTAGAGCACTTATTTCAAGAAAAGAAATAAAATTTTTAAAAACATTTACTGCTCTCTTCCAAGAATTTTAAAGACAAGTAAAACTAAAGAGTGAATATTGGGAAAATAAAATATATTTATTTTCATCTAAAGGGAAACCAACAGCCCATTATCTCAATATCTATAGCCCTTTAACTGTGCTTGAAATTAAAATATCATTTTGAAAAAACAAATAAATTAATGTGAGTTATATCACACATCTGTTGAAGAAAACCTTAATACTATAAGACTGATATCACACATTTTTGTGTTATTCATAGCATAAAAATCTCCTTGTAACATTTTCTTCAAAACTTCTTTACTTTTAATATCCACAAGAAATAGAAGGCCATTAATTTAAATTAACATTTATACTGGGTTTTTCTTCTGCTTTAAAAACCCATGGAAACCAGAAAACGTTAGCTGAAAATCCTACTGCCTTAAAGAAAAAGAATACCACTACCTTTAGCTAAAAATAAGGACTATAACAAACACGTGGCTAAACTTTCTCTAAATTTGCTTATTGTCTGATTCAGGGCAAGAAGAAACACAGTTAAATGGGCAAAATGCCACTCTTAATCCACTCTTACTTTGTTTCACATTAATCTAACATAAGGTGTAATCCTACAGTAATCTCCACACTTTTGTTATATGTTTCCACTTTGTAGCTAAAATAGCTGTAGAGTATTATAGGGGACTTACGAGCAGAAGTGATTGGGCAGGATCTGTCTGATAGGTCTGACCCTGTGAAACTGCTGGACATTTCTACCATTTCTACTTTGTCTAAGACAACGGCAGCCTGGATACAGTAAATTAAATTGGAAGAGAACCATTAAATTTTAAAGGGGAAAATAAATGTGGCTCATTAAAAATGTTATAACTGAGTAGACCTGAGGCTGTGAAAGGTTGTTCTTAACAAAACTCTCTTGGCTGGAAGCTCAGTACCATCTGAAAATGTGAGACAACTTCATGCAACTAAACAAGAAGGAAGTGATTATACGAGTCAAAATAATATTGCTGTTTGGATGTTCTTTAAAGTTATGAATAACGACCTTTGCTTTAAAATTCACATTTTTGAACTTTGAAAAAGGTTCTTGAAGACAATTTGATGCTGTTTTTTCCCTCCAAAACCATATGGTTGAGAGAATTAAGCACTGTCCTGGGAATCAGGACATTCTCAGTCCTTGTCACATCTTTACTGCTGATGGGTCTTAATACTTTCTACTTCTTTAAACTTTGGAAATGCTATTTAATTATGCTATGCAACAACCCAGTTTGCAAACATTAATTAAGCCTCATAGCTCCCTTGTGGTCTGAGACAGGTAAAATACCATTAGTCTCAGATAATAGGGAAAATAAGGCTCAGAGGGGTTAAGTGGCATGCCCAAAGTCACAGAAGCGGTAGTATTTGGATCAGGATTATAATTCAAATTGTCTCTTCATCTACAATGACTCTCAAGGAAGGCCCAGGTAGCAATGTGAGTTCCTTGAGTTAAAAAGTAAGAAACAAGAATTTCACCTGTTCTGAAAATTTCAGTACCTTCAGGTTGAGGTAAGTGTTCATCTGAGCCTCATTGATTAATAAACAGCCACATGCAGAGGCCACCACAATACTGGGGAAGAAGAAGAGAGAATACAAACAGCACCCTCTTAAAGAAGTTTTGAGACAGGCAGGGGGGTAAAATTCTCTAGAGGTCATCACCCCAGGGCCAGGCTGCGGGGCTGGCATTTTGGAGCAGACTCCCCAGGCCACAGTGGGCTTCCAGCTGCTGCTCAGCCCAGACAAACACAAAAGTGAGGTCCTCTGTCTGGAAGGGGTCAGAGAAGTGTTTCCATCCTGACAGCTAACCAGGAGAGGCAGGAAGGTAAAGGAGGCTGCTGGGGAAAGAAGCAGGTGACTGCTGCACTCCTGCTCTGTGTGGGTCACCAGGGCTATAGCAAGGGGACCCCATCTGCAGAGGAGCTTTGCTGTGTACCCGCTCCTTGGAGATGAGCCCCAGCTGCACCTGCTCTCCACGCCTGCGGCTCCCTGCGGAGAACCGACATCAAGAGTTGACAGAGCAGAATGATGAGCTTTGCTTGGGATTCCCCAAGCAAAGGAAGAGGAACGATATCCAGTCTTCAGGGTAACAACATCAACCATGAAAAGCAAAAATCTGAAACAGCACAATAACTGGGGTATTAACCCAGCGTGATATACTACCATCACTTCAAGTATTGCTACATATCCCAGAGGCCACGAGAGATTATTCTGGAAAAATGCAAAGAAACCCTGGCTAGACCCCTAACTGCACACATATCTCATTTCCCATATACTGTCTCCAAATGTTAGCACCTATCCAAATTGTAAGAATGTATAAGATTGAACAGTACACTTGCTTCCTATATAAACTATTAAATACAATCTTTTTTTTATAATTTATAAACACGTGGGGTTTTTTATCCAATGCATTTTCTATATAGATTCAACTTCTGCCTGTGTTCAGGCAACCAGTTCCTAAAGCATGCATGTGCTCAAGCCTTGTGAACAACCTGCCCTGGCTGGGCAAAACTATCCTCATGTGCCAGGACGTACAGAGCTGAGGTGGGCTTTCTCTGCCATTCTGCTCTTCTTCCTGCCTGTGCTTGTGAGCTAGATCTTTACAGAATCTGTGGTGCCTATACCAGCTTTCTGAACTGCAGGCTGTAGCTCTCTGGATGCTCTTCTTCATTAGCCCCAGCCAAATCTGTCAAGGTGAAGATGAGGATACAGATAACCCTGTTAGGGGCGGCAGTCTGAGGTCCCACTTAGGGTAAGAGGACAGGTGACATGCCAGAATGTGGTATGCAGTTTCAAAAATACTTACAAGCAGATTCAAGCAAATGAAGTGTTTTCTGGACTAATGACATTCTTTTTGTACTCCCTTTATTTAACTTTAGGTCTTCAGGACATTCTAGCAGACTGACTTAGCAGAAGTATCTCAATCACAAGGAACTCCTCAAATATCTTGTCCCCCACACATTATGCAAGATGCAGAATTGTTTGTGACATGCCATAACCATTAATGAGAAACGGTACTACTCAGAGGAATTGGAAGACTTGAACCTTCCTAGGCATGTTCATTGCCTATATTTTTTTTAATTAATAACCAGAATCCATCTGCCCTTGGGAAAGCAGACCAAGCTCTAATGCTGTCATTCTAATGGCTCTACTTTGCACCAGGTACTACTACAAATCCAATCCAAATGGAAACTGTTCCCTAACAGATTTGAGCAAGGGTACTTGGTACTTCAAGTGATGATATTTGTTCCCACTGGAGCCCTCAGCAATGCCTCTCAGCCTGATTATGGTTCCTCTGACCACACCTCACCACATTTCCTGGGATGTGGCCACATTAAATTTCTGCCAAGTTACAGGGAAGAAATTCTTGAAGTGAGGAATCCTTGCTTTTTTTTTTGCCAGCAGGCTCTGGCTAGCTGCTTAATCCTTCCATCATCTTTCAATAGGTACTGCTTTCCTGATTGCGGTACTACCAGCCAAGAAGCTGTAATAACAACAAGGAATTCCTCAAATTAGACCTCCAGATATTTCCTCCTTCCAACCTTCATATGCTGTCATTCCCAAAAGTCGTCCTTGAACCACATCCACAATATCACTCATACTTTTGATAATTAAAACCCTTTTTTGTCCTTTTTCTTTACTGGCCAAGGCTAAACTTCATGTCCTGAATGCAATTAGCACATTTTCATTTCTCCTTGACAGTGTGGTATTAATTCAAGCCTCGTTGAGACTAAGTTTATGGCACAGATGAGAGGGTTTTGACAGTTTTGCAGTGACTATCCAAGTGGGTATCTGATTTGTACCTACTACAGTTTATCAAAGAAAGACCCACTCTGTTTTGTTCAATTGGAACCAACGTGATTTCTTTCCCTATTTGAAAAGCAACCTTTAAAGATTTATAGGGCAGCAGCTTGGAGTTCACTAACTATACCAGAGACACATGAAATTACAGTTCTGATAGAAGGTGTGAATTCTGACAGCATCAGAAGTTTCAGAATAAATCTAGGAATTTCACTTAAATCCTCAGATTTTTAAATTCTCAGACTGAAGTGGAGTGAAACAAATGGTCACTGGAACTAAGATAAGCCTTCCTTCTCCTCTGTGTTTATCTGCAGGGCAAAGTGTTTTCCTTGAGACAGAGCTAGCAGAGGAGGGTGGAGAAGCAGCCAGAAGCGCCCCATTCATAAGTTGTCAGGCATCTTCTTTCTACATTAAAGAATATAGCTAGAAATAAACACTGAAAGCAGGAAGAATTCTTGTTTCATCTTGAACACACAATTTTTAATTAGGGGAATGTCTTCTGGAAGGTGGGGGTTTTTTTGATGGAGAGGCTAGTTTTTAGAGGGAAGATGAGAACAAAGTCTCTAAATGTATATCTATTTTCCATTCATCATTCATCTGGCTCAGGTAGGTCAGAATGAGTTTGAACATTCCCTCCTTCTCCACATTGCTCACACTGGGCAAGAGGGTGATCCTGGAGGGGTAAACAAAAAGGAAGCATTTGACACAGTTTAATTCTGTCATGGTCTTTTGCCCGGATTTTGCTGCAGTGTCTGTCACAGACACAGTAAAACTATCCACTTCATTCTTACAACTTTGAATTTGTTTTTTTCGTACAGGCTTTCTCATACGAGAACCGTTCACCAGAACAGAAAACAACCCACACAGCATTTTGTGCAGCTTGGCTAAATCAAAATAACAGCATCGTGGCAAACATTTGTTAGAGAGAGTGTAATAATTATTGGTTTGGGTTTCGTTAACCTCTTTTTGTTTAGTCAACATTAAGTCAATCCACCTGGAGCTTAATACTGTATGTTACTATAGTAACTTTACAGCCTATTTGATTGTGACAAAGGGCTTCATCTCGTCCATTTCATGCTCCTGTGTCGACCTACTCCCTCCCAGTGTTTTATTATATCTGTCTTTAAGAGTATCTGCAGGAGCCACAGCTGCTGTGCTTTTGTGGCAGAAAGCAGCTTTCACTGTGTGAAATACTCTGCTCTAAAAGGTCTTATGGGCTGATGGCATTATTGAATTTCAAAGCAAAGACAAACAACATTAAATTGTTAAAGCTAATATTCATGTTTTGCTGTACACCATGTATTTTTTTTTTCTTGCAGAATAGAACAGTATATAATCACTGGTTGATGCCCTTGAGAACAAACCCACAAAATAAAGCAATGCGGAACACAAAAATATTTGAAAGTAATTCAGTTTTCAAAACAAAACAAACAAAAAAAAAGTGTTGGGGGCTCAGGAAAAACATTAACTCCAAGAGCCGTAGTTAGCAGTTTGTAAAATGAAAAATTGGATAATGCTCTACCAACGGGCTAGATCCTTCCCTGTTAAAGCACTGTGAAGCCATTCATTTTAGCGGCATTACTCCCAAATTTATACTGGTAAGAGCCTGAGTAGTACATGACCCACGAGTGCAAAATGTTTTAAGTCTTTCCAACTGTCGCCTGTTCATTTTACAACCTGGTTGTTCTATAATACTCTAACCAGCCACGTGGATGATTGTAACAAGCTGCTCCGTAGCTATTGTTTGGATTACCAGTGCCACAGAACTCTTTCATTACATTGTTTGTTCCTGCTGTTGTTTAAATTTACCTTACACTAGCTTCTCAACGCAATTTATTCCTTACTAGATCTCTTTTCGCTCCTACAGCCACTGGCCTTGCACGCAAAAAGACCTTACAAACCTATTTTTCTCGAGTCCATTCAGATTTGCCTCATGTTGCTAATACTTATCCGCATATTTGACTTGAGAATAAACCATGTTCCCTGCCCTAGTTCCTCTCACTCCTCGCGTGTTGTTACGGAGGCTTCTGAATAAAGATCTGTGCATCTCTTTGTCGCCAGCGCAGGGGCGATGTGGCGAGGTTCCTCCTGCATTTCAGCGGAGCCCTGCTCCAGTTGTGTTAATTGTTGGGCTGGGAGGGCAGCAAGCGCTGAATGCCGCCTTGTTAACTTGCTAAGCAGCTGGTCAGCAGGGTAGTTTGATTCCAGCAAGGCTCTTGACACCTCTGCCAAGGGTTATTGATACCTCACACACCCCAGCTGAGACAGATTGTTTTAGTCGTGCTTCATATCCATAGCACAGCCTGTAGTTAGGAAAAAAAGTGATTGACAGCTCACACCTCCTGGGCCCTTCTTACTACCAGACACAACATCTGCTATGCCCTGTGGAGCAGTGAACCAACACACACTGAGAGAACTGTTTCTAGTATTGTCAGGGTTGATTTTGTTTAACCCTTTCTGGCTGCTCTCTGGAGATGCACATAGGGGTTTCTGTAATCCTTTACATGTGATTTTAAAGGTCTGGAATATTTGACCGAGTGAACACTGGAGAAGACGGGGCTAGTGATGGTGAGGAAACCAGTCAACAGTACTTCCCCCAGTAATGGCGGTCTGTGTGCTCTGGGTTGCAAAGCAGAACCTGGGTTATCCCTGTAGAAGCATTGTTTATTTACAAACAGCAGCTCTCAAACTCTCCGGCCTCTAACTCTCCTGGTGCAATTTCACTGAGTGTGCACAGATACACCGGGGAGGGGTCACAACCACAAGGTTAAGCAAGTCTGTTTGCTAACTAGTTACCTAGGTCAAAGCCCAGCCTGGTTAAAGGCTGGGTTATATGTGCAAATACCAGAGGGGTATAGCTTTTTGACAGACAGCAGAGAGATAAATGGTGTTATTTGCTACCTTCAGAAAACTAGCTGGTAACAGATTTGGCAACTGCAGCACTCGCACTAGAAATGACCGCATGTTTGATTAAAAACATGGGTCATTAAATATGCATGCAAGGAGCTTTTGTAAACTGTCTTCAGGATGTGAAAAAATTATAAGAAGTGTTTTAAATTCCCAAAATACATCTGACATATTTGAAACACTGATTTGTCTTAGTTTGGGACAGGTTTGGGGTTTTTTTTAAATTCTTTCCCCCCCCTAAAATAGCACCAGAAGTCTTGTTGAAGCCTAGAAATTAATATTTTGATAAATCTTGTTTGTTTTCATCATATAGATATAGTCAGTGAGACTTCCATAGAAAATGATATGCAATACAACAGAAGCCATATAGTAACAGATCAAAAGGACATTTTTGTCCTTTCATTTTCCTTTGGCTACAGCCTGGCTTCCCACCATGCTGTCATGCTTTAGAACTGATGCTTGCCAGCTATATTATCTGTGTTTACAATGCCATAAGGACGTGTTATGCTACAGAGGAACTAATAGCTTTATTTATTATATCTTTATTATAGCAATGTAATTAGCAATATTATTATTGCTAAGCATCGCTATCACCTCTTGTCAGCACCTTGTAACTCCAACATAAGTCACTGTGTATTTTCTATCTTGGACAAAATTATTGGCTGGGTTTACATGATCCTGTCTTGCTTATACTTCACAGGATTATATGGCTGTGTTCTGCTGGTAGACTGAGGATTTTTACTACAGTAAAACAGCATTATGGCTACATGACTTTCTGTACACAACTCTCACTATCCCTTTCTTGCAGATATTACCACAAACTGAGCCCATTATGGGGCAAACAAATGACCTTCAAGAATCTGAACAGTACTTTTTGATGACTTTAAAACTTAGAGCAGGCTCAGTGGGGGTTACATGAAAAAGCCAGAAAAACAAATTATTGGAAAGTTATTTTTGTTTCTGGACTTGCATAGTTACTGTAAGGGTAGACCACTAGACCACTTGTGTAAAAAAGAAAAATGTATAAACTGAGGTATAGCCAGAAATCAGATGTAGGGCAAATTCAGGCTTTGAGTTAAGTCCTTTTTCTGAAATAGTTGTCCCTTCTAGAGGTCATATTTGTTTAAAAGAATGCTACATTGCCTCCAAATGAGCAGTTTGTAGATTATTTTGAAATATAATATAATTGACGAGAAAGAACTCAAGTTCCCTTTCTTTGAAGCTAGCATCAAATTTGAAAGTGCTTCACAGACCTGGAGCTCCAAAGTTGACTTTCAAATAAATGAACATCGCATCCACTTCTCCTAAAAACATGCCTATTTCTAATGTTAATTTCTAATGGTCCAGTGATAAGGTAGATGATGCAAACTCAGCAAGTCTGAATGTCTGAATAATTATCTTTTATTTGTTGTCTAAATCCACCAGAAATGGAGAAATCAGCCATGCTTGCATCCAATGGCAGAACATGGCAGCGTCTGGAACCAAGTCCTTTTGGCACTTACCAGGGAAAAAGCAAGCAAGCCCAGACATCTAAGGCTTCAGGGAAAGGCTCTGGCACCAGTGAAACTCACCCCAAACAGCTTTCTTCAATATCAGCCATTTAGTTCCTGGGATGGATAAACTAATTAACAAAACCAGATATATATTTACAGAACACATAAAAATATGCACTGGTCAAAAGAACGACATTATCAGTAACTGACATCAGTACAAGTGACGGTCTGAGTTAGCCATCAGTAACAAATAGATCAGCACTTCAGATCACCCATTACCTATCTTTTTCACTAGATAAAAACTGAAACCATCAAGTCAATTCATAACAAAGAATGAACAGAAGTTTGGGAGAGTGTTGGGTTCATGTTCATCATAGAATCATAGAATGGTTCGAGTTGGAAGGGATCATTATGGTTAGAGTTGAAAGTTCATTGAGTTCCAGCGCCTCTGCCATGGGTAGGGACACCTCCCACTAGACCAGGTTGCTCAAAGCTCCACACTTATTCCTGCGTGACACGGACACCTTTGAAAAGAAGGGAGCTCCTCTAAATCAAACAAATCACAATGCCATAAACTAAGAAACTGGGACAGTACAGCTGGTTTACAAAACCTTCATCAAAGTGGTAGGGAAGAATCACGGAAATCCCGAAACAAACCCAAAACCAAATATAGTAGAGAGCAACAGAATGATACTTTCTTAAACACATTTTAAGGTTCACAGCAAGCTACTTGTATCAGGTTTTCCCTGTCCCTTGTCTGTTGGTGTTGTCAGAATGTATAAAAGAGTTAATGTTGAGTAAGGAAGAAAATATAGCACATGAAACATAATTATCTCCAGCATCTACATTTCATTCTTTTCTTTTCTTTTTTTTTTTTTTTTTCCTGAGAAGGCAATCTTATTGTTCACTCTGAAAGGCAAAATCAAGGGTCAACACAGAAGTAACTGCATGAAACCCTATGGCTTCTGTTACATAGAAGACTCAGACTACACAACCTAAAGGTCTTTTCTGCTCCTGAAATCTAACATACTTGAAAGAATGAAGGTCTTAGTCAAGCTCTTATAATTGCAGGGAAGTATTTCATGTTAGTTTGACTCCTAAGTTCTGCTTGTGCATGTGCATGTGCTTGTTTTTGTTACAGGAGAGCATATCAGTAGAGCAATCAAAGCAAAAACTAGCTCTGTATGTCCATACGTGTACCTACCTCTCTCTGATAGCTTTGGCATGACATTCTTGGATAATCACTGAGATATCTGGGTCCAACTGTAACATAAATATGTAGAAACAATAATATAATGGGAGTGTTTCTCTATGTTCCATTCTTCCAGTAGCCAGTTCAGGCTTATGAGGCTGGCTTTGTTTCTTGAGCAGAGGGAACTGCAGAGAAAGGATATGTGCAACCAGATTTAATTTCCTTCTGCAACTTCTTATTGAGCAGGACACGTTATAACATATTTCAGAAGAAATTTTTTTTTTATTATTAATTAAAATGCTACTTCACTACCTGTCATGCTCCACCCTCTTGGACTGCAGATGCAATTTATATCAGTGGCTGACAACGAAGCATAATGTACAGCACTGATACACATTTAAAAACTAAATTTTAAAACTCTCTGGGAAGCCTTACACTCACATATATCATTTCCCTTTTCATTGGGTCTCAAATGAATGGGCTGGCTCTGCAGGAAAATAAAATCAAATGAAACATTTAGTTCAGGATTTTTCTTTTCAGGTGGCAGGAAGTTGGGATTTGGGGACTAGTCAGGCTGCTTTCTGGAGGCCACTTCCTCCTACTGTTGCTATGAATCCCTCCACTCCACAGCCTCTGGCCACCTCAACCTGATCAAAACTAAAGCAAGGGTATATTAATTACTCCTTATCAGTTATTGAATAATACAATAACTTCCAATGTCATGGAAATGTTGGGAAATATATATTTTCATAGTATTTACTTTTTCTAAAGGAGTGCTTGGCTTTCACAGGAATCCTTTTTGTAAAGCTCCTTTCAAACAACAACCCAGTCTCCAGTGTTAGTTTGACCAAATACCAACTATATTTCTGATGCTGATATAGAAATTCAAGTATGGCTTATTGTGTGTCCACATCAGGCCAGTTCTCTGAGCATCCCTGTATCCAGTGGGTCAGCAACTGGATGGCAGCTGCACCTATTACTTTAGGGGTACTTCAGTTTCTCTTGGGACAAGCCAGAGGACATTGTTTCCCTGATCCATTCTGCTCCCTGGCCTGCTGGGGTGTCTCTCAAAGCTTAGCCTTCCTGTCCCCTCTGCTTCTGTTGCCCTCTCTTCCATGCTTATGCTAAGTTTATGAATTAAATCGATGAAGTCAGCTCAGCCTGTGGTGATGTTTTCCAGTGGAAGCAAACAGAACTACTGCTTTGTTCATTCAGTCTTGGGATAGGCTTCTTAAGTGGAAGCCAGCTGTGATCCTGAAATGTGGAAGGCAGTATTTTTAGGAACTGATTAAGTCTATTCTCTCCCTGAGCTAAGGATGACATGCCTATTCAGAATCTCAGTTCATATCAGACTCTTCTGTCCTTCAGATAGCAGTGACTGGAAACATTTTGTTTTATCATCTCAGCTGGCGCATTTCCTTCTTAAATGCAGACTTTGTTACAGTGATCCATAACTGAGAATCCCTTCAGGCTTGTCTACTACATTGCACTCTATCAGATTCAAAGTGTGAAGAATCCTTGAAATCTCCAGTTCCTGCAGAATACACTTGCCTTCCCTCACAAACGCTGTACTAGCAAGAACATATCACAACTCTGCTCCACGGGCTATGTTCAACACTGGAAAATCAGGGTGCCAAAAAAAGATCCTAAAAGGCCTGTAGAAAGCTAAAAGAAAGAGGGCATCTGGCAATGTGGAAATCTCAATCCAAATCACAGGCACATTCAAGAGACTCAGAAGATGGATGTGGTGGTTACAGCTCCTGAAGTGACCCCTTCTTGATTGCATATGGGTCCCAACTCTGGGTGATTTGAAAGAACTTTTAGTTGCTTAGGCTCTTCAGTTGCTACCAGTTCATTACACTTGACACTTTATTCCAGTAGTTATACATTTGCTGCCATGGGTGTGAATAAAGCTGCTGTCCTGAAGGGACTCTCCTTTGCAGCCTTGTGGCTTTAAACCCCCTAATACAGATATTTTGCCATGCTGGGAACAGGTCATACAAGGATCATCTCAGTGAACTTTGCATTGCACAACAAGTTGGAGGGGGGTGTGTGTGTGGTGATAACTGATCAGATACTGTTTACAGCTGTTTTCTACTTCCACCTACCTAATAGTCAATAAACCCTGTGCTAATCCGTCCTTAGAGGGTGGAGGGAAGAGCTGGCAAAAAATTCCTCCTCCCTTGTGCTGTTTTGCTACCTTCATTTAGTGGCAGTGCAGTTCGATGATAAGTCACTGAACCAGATACAGGCTCTGACCCCTTGGGTGACCTTGGGCCACTCACATCTCCGTTGCCTCTCTCTTGCTTCGCCTCTTTGTTATTCCCTTTAAATGCATCGGGTAAAATTACGCAGAGCTGATTCTGTCTTCGGAGAAGGGCTTCTGTCCTAGCAGGACCCCACCCCTGGCTGTTAATTCCAGGATCTTAGGCTCGTGATTAAGTTACTGCAGCGTAACAAGGTACCTTACATCTGTTGCTCACTAGGGGGAATTATCTGAGCCAGGGTAAATGACTAAATCTGAAGTAGTCATCTCTGTAGTCAGTGAAAAAAATTTGTCATTCTTTGGTTGCGTTCTGCAGTAGACATCTAACATGTATCAGATGAATCATGTCCCCCAAATGCCTATTTCTCAGCATTGATTATGAATTGTCTAGAAGAAATAGCTGAGATGAAGATTTCCACACTGCAGTAGACTAAAGTTAATGTGGAAATGACTTGCCTAGTAACTGCTTGTATGTGTGCTCTTTCCCTCAAACAAAAATGAACTACTTTCATGCAACATACAACTACCCGTGTATAAGGTAGGTCAAATTATCTTACGTTTACTCGGAGCTAAACACATACGTGCAATTAACATGGCTCAGCTGATACATGTTAAGTGTATCGCTCTTTCCCTCTCCTACTTTTTCTAAACACACCATTCTGTTACATTTGTTTATTACCAGCCTACTTTGTGACCAAGCCTTTTTAAAACCTCTTTTTTTCTCCTCTCATTGACTGTACAGTCTGAGGGCAAGGTCACTCTTTCTACCGGCTTGCCATATATATCTTATTCTCTCAAGCGGGGTAACCTCAGTTTACACCTCTTTCTGAGCTTTCCTTTTCCTTTTACTCATAAGATCCCTTCTTTCTATGCAGCCTTCTCAATGCTCCCTATGAAGGACACTGTAAAAATGAACTGAATTTTAATACCTGTGTCCTGGAAAAATTTAAAATGCAGACTGTAGGCATGAGTGTAAACTATTTTGTAAATCAGCAGCCTTACAATTTTTTAAACCAGGCTGTAGTATGAATATAAGATTGCTTTAAAGCAAATACTTGTAAAGATGCAAACAGCTAGAAAGGCACCCTTGAAAATATAGTGTGTCTATGGGAGATAATATTCCCAAGAAAAACCTCTTTTTGTTGTTGTTGTAGATGCATGTGGAAACAACAGAGCTGTTTCTAAAATGTAAACAGATTTTTATGTAGATTTCCAAATACCCATCTAAGAATTTTTTTATTGAAATATGGTTGTTTACCTATGGTGTAGAAATTACAGAGATATACAACGTAAGTTTGATGTCTATTGTATACATTTCTGGCCATATCAAATATTTAATACCTAGTATTCTTTGGGATTTGTTAGCATCTCCTTTAAAACTTGCCTGCGGCAGTTACAAGATGGAATGTAAAAAGTGGTTTTGATTATCGTTTTGGATTGTCACCTTGACAGTTTGGGTTGGGTTTTATAGGCATGGAGAAAGAACACACACAGACGCACACAATTGCTCCTTTTCACTTTGCATCCCTTTCCCAGTAGACAATTCTCTACAGAAATGGCTCAGGAGCAGAATAGACATGAAAGAATTACCAAGTGGAGCTATTTGAGGGAAACCTGGTTCATTATTATTTGGATACAGGAATACGTAAATGGCCAGTTTCACCTATAAATTGCTATGGCTAGGGGATCACAAATAGACCTTAGCGGGTATTTGAGTGGTCAAGTCAAATATACCACTGCCAGCCAAGACAAAGCCGGGGAAAAAGCATGTGGAAGGAAAGAGAAGAGGGAACAGAAATAGGAAAAGAGAGTAAAAACTAATTTCAACTTTTGTTGCCCATTGAATGAATCGGAAATGTTTAACATCAAGAGAAGTCTAAGGTCATTGCTTTAATTTTTAATCGGAGCTGGAGGATGCAAGAAGAATGCTAATGCACCTATGTATATGCTTCCTTTAAAAAAAGAAAACTGCTCTATTTGCTGTTTTGAGTGCCTTGCCAGCTGTTAGCTTACAGGTCCCCTCCAGGATGAAGGCTGCACTTGGCCACCCGTCAATCCCTTTTCATCCACCGGGGGAAAGACATTTTGTCAGGAATGAATGGGAATCTTACCTGAGCATCAGACAGTGGGTGACAGGGTTCCAAGAACTATTTATTTGCTGTTGGACTTTGTGTTTGTTTTGATGCAGAGTAGAGGCTGCCGTTTGCATGGTAATTGAGCAGGCTGTTCTGGGCACTGCATCTTAGGTACAAGGAAGACTCAGATGAGTGATTTTACCAGGAGGGAAGAAGAGGGAAATACCAGTAATAGGGGCAGCACTGTGTTTCTTCTTTCAGACCCTTTCACAGAATGACTGAAGGTTGGTTTTCTGAGATTTTCTGTAAATGACACCCAAGTATCTGAATTGAGTATACTAACATCTTTCTTTACATTGAGTCTGCACATAGCTTTGCCCTGAAAAACACAAGCTGTTGTGAAATGTACAGATATTTTTTTTATATATTTAAATCCTTTTATTAATCTGGTGCCAGCAATTGCTGTTATCATTAAATGTCTGCTAGCATTTTGATTATAAACCTTATTTTCAAGGGATTTATAACCTACCTATTTTACTTCATGTTGTTCTGAAAGTTGCCATAGAAAATTTTCAGCATGGAGTAGATGGCACCATCTTTCCTTGCAACATTTGATTTAAACATTGATTTAGATTTAAACATTAGCTTCT
The DNA here is from genome assembly GCA_013400055.1 of Nycticryphes semicollaris. Lineage (NCBI taxonomy): Eukaryota > Metazoa > Chordata > Aves > Charadriiformes > Rostratulidae > Nycticryphes > Nycticryphes semicollaris. The sequence goes on along the minus strand of VXBJ01003289.1, from coordinate 332,450 downwards.
GGACAGACTGTTGCAGAAAGCAAAGGGGGATTTCAGGCAGTATCGTTTTCCTACAAAGTAAAAGAGAGAACTGGAGAGAAACAGTGAGTTTAATGAATATGCCTTTAAATGAGATTTTGTTTATTGTGGTGTTGTGATTAGACCAAAGGAACCACGCACTTATGTTAAATTGAACAGTAGATTATTTGGTAGCTGTGGTCAACATACTGTGGTCAGGGATGCAATAGGACTGTGCTGGACACAATTTTTATGCAAAGACTCAAATATTTGTAATGACAGTTGTTTTATTTTAGTCTGAAAGTAGCAGTTTAAATAAAGAAGGAAAAGAAAAAGTTGCATGGAGGAAGCCATGGAGCTACTCGACTCTTTTTGCTTGCCCACTAACAATAATCCCAAGGGCTGAAAAACATACTTTACCATGATTGCAATAAGCACAACATATTTTCCTTATTGAGAGAAGGTTAAATGGTAACGTGATTTTATTCTGTAAGAATCTAGAGTTGGAGGAGGTTTCTAATCAGAAAGGGCTCTTTATTCTAGCAGAGAGGTAATGAGATTTCAATGTCTGGAAGCTGAAGATAGTTATGTTCAGATTAGAGATAAACAGTAGATTTTTAACATTAAGGGTCATTAGGCAGTTGCATGGATTGCCAAAGGAGGTGGTTCACAATATTTTATTGTTTTAAATCAAGTTTATATGGCCTTTGGAAAGAGAAGTTATAGTTCAGCCACAAGGCGTTAGTTCTGATACAACGATTATTGGGTGAAAATATGTATTTTGTGTCGCACAGCAAACAAGGCAAGAGAATGATGACAGTGGATTTTGAACATCAAAATCTGTGAATTGCTGTTACTTTCTTGTTTCGAAAAGATCAAAATAGCCAGCCTCACAGGAATATCACTATTGTGCATATTAGATTTGCAATCCAAATCTTAACAGTGTGGTATAGGAAAATGTTGGCCAACAGTTGGTGCATTCATTCTGACTAGTGCATGGAATGTCTTAAAAAGTATTAATTTTTACAGATATATGAATGTCATTTAGTGCCTTGTTTAAACCATCTGTACTTTTCCAATGTATTATCATAGGATAAAATCCTGTCTCCAAATAAATTAACGGGGCCAGATTTTCACTTAAACTGTTCCCTTTATGTACTTACAGTATGTGTATCTATCCTTCATGCAAATGACATTCTGAAAATAATTTTACATTTATCAGATATAATGAAGTTATATTCTGAAAAATATGATTGCAGCAAGGAAGAATGTTGTCTTCAGTGCACAGCTTTGATTTACTGGCATTCTCAGGAGAACTTCACATTACAGAATGTCACTCCAAGATATTCTTTCTAAACATTCCCTGTAAGTACAAAAAGCACAGGACATGCCATAATTTACTTCTCTTTTACTATAAGCTTTGATAAATCATTATATTTTATATTTCATAAGTTTTATTTATTAATCCCTTACTATTTCAATAAATCAATGACCCAAAATTTACACAAGTAGTTTAAATAAATGTCTTTATTAAATCTTCTCTAACAGTTTACATATGTATGTTGGAATATGTCTGTACATTGGTACTTGAAGACAAAACTTCAATGGAACAAACAGATAAATTTTCAGGTTTTGCAGGTTAAAGGGATTATTTGCTGATTATAGGAATATTTTGTCAATATAATATGGCACAAATCTCAAATATTTAGTGGCTTTAAAATCAGTAAAGCAAGCACATTTTTGTATCTAAACAATACTTATGCAATGCGTGTACATGTTAAAGTAGATGTACAATACAATACATTTGTACTAGTCTATATTGCAAGTGTCAGGCTACCAAGCTGGTGAGAAGATTGAATATGTCACTTTTTGGTTCAGGACATATGTAGCTCTTCTAAGGAGTCAGGATCTTAAGTTTTGCTTCTGAAGTTTATTTTGATTTAGAGTTACTAGAATAGAGATGTCATCAGTGGTTAACCTGTGCGAATGATGAATTGCAATGTAAGACCAGAGAGCAACAGTTACAGACTTCTGCCTGTAAACCTACAGAGCAGGTGACCCATGGAGCTTCTCTGTGTCTTTTCGTTATTTTTTTTTCCCTGCAGGATTTTGTTTTAAAAGCCTGCCTCTGTTTGCAATCTTGCCTTTCTTACGGAATCATGGAATTGTCAGAGTTGGAAAGGACCTCTAGAGATCGTCTAGTCCAACTCCCCTGCGAAAGCAGGATTGCCCAGAGCACATTACTCAAGACTACATCCAAGCGGGTCTTGAAGTTCTCCAGAGAAGGGGACTGCATACTGTCCCTGGGCAGCCCGTTCCAGTGCTCTGTCACCCTCACCCTTAAAGGAACTTCCCATGTTCCAGCTTGTGCTCATTGCCTCTTGTCCTGCCACTGGGAACCACTGAAAAGAATCTGCCTCCATCCTCCTTCAACACATCCTTTAGATACTTGTAAGCAATTTACACCTCTGGAGGCTTTCTCACAGCCCCTTTTCCAGCAGCCTGGGTGAAGTGACAGAGTTGGGCCACGTCAGAGCTGGACCACTGGTCCCTGGTGTGTGGGCAGCCAAACCTCCCTGCCCCTCCCTCCCCCGCTCTCATTCTTGGGGCAGGAGCTTGCAGCAGGGACTGAGAGGGTTGAGTTTGGCATGCTCAATAATGTCCAGTACAGTCTTTCATGGCCAGAAGTCTATCCTCATTCAAAAATACTGAGACTCCTTTGTTCTGATGCTCTTTCCTAGGCTTCTGTAATTAGCCGCTTTTAGAGACAAATAAATAGGATAAATAGGGCTTTCTTCTGACCAATTGTAGACTTTCTTAGGTGTAGGTAATTTGTTATCTCTAGATGCATTTTAGAATGTCAGTCAAACACCAGATATGTTTCCAAGACGGGTACACATCATCTACTACAATGCTGTTTGTTTGACATCATTGTCGTCCACGTGCTCCTCCAACACCTAAAGAGGCAAGAGCTATGAATATCACGTTTATTAGATGGAGAACTGAGTCACGGAAAGTTAAGTATCGTAGAATAGAAGAGAAATCTTCAACGGAACAAGCAGATAAATTTCAGGCACTGCAGTCCCAGTCCAGTGCCTCTGTCAAACAATTCTCAGTCAAAGAGAAACACAGGTTATATCTGTTTCAGTGACGACAGGCTGTAGTACTGAAGGAAATATTGAAGCAGTTGAAGCTTTTCATTTCAATGTGAACTTATGGCACCTTCTAATTTTCTTCAACTACAGTCTACAATCTAGCTTGATTTAAAAAAAAAAAAAAGGAGGAAGAGAAAAGAAAATGTTTATAGTGTGTTTAATATCTCCTTATTCATACATAGTGTTATATATATAATATATGCATACGATGGCTTATCTCCCTTATGACATTCATCACCTGTGAGGAGAGAAATAATAAGTCACTGGTGACTACTGCACTTGACTTATCCCTCCACATCAGAGAAGATAAATGCCAATAGAGAGATCAAGCCTTTTGTATTCTTTTCTAGAGGAGAAGGAATTTATCATAGGGATAATGGAATTTATCTTGATCAGATACAGATGATTTCATCACGGTAATGAGGGAATCCTTATTGCATGCAGACAATGCCCATGTTTTGAGTGTAGTTTCAGTTTTTATATACTGTTTAGTGTATAAAACAGACTCCTTTTCATTCAATGAACTTTTCAATTCAATTCGTTAATGCAAGTTGGACATCTCAATCCCTATTGAACTCTACTGGGGATGAACTATCTGGCTAAAGGGAGAAAGGAGCAGAAATAAAAGAAGGAATGGGAAGGAGAGCAAATGTAAGAATCTATGTAAAGGAAATCAGCTAGTATTTGCTGTCATGCACATAAAATGCAGCATGTCATTTTAAATTGCACACTTCCCAACTCCTGCTAATTTAACACCATTTTAATACAGCTTTTATGCATGAAGTTAATATCTATTGTAGATGGAACGGCAACAGAACAGCTTTTCCAGCTATTGCATTTGAAAAATAAAAGCAAACTTTCCTTCAAAGTAATATTTCATTGGTTCTTTTTATAACCTGTCTGTATTTTCTTCTCTACTTCCTTTTCATTTTTTGCAATCAAGGTGTTTTCACTAGAAACAGATGCCTTGTTTCTAGATGCATTCCTATGGCTTCATTCAGTGCTCCAGGAGCTAGAACAACTGAATTCATCCCCTAGAAAATGTCTTGATGATACTCTAGGAAAGACATTTGATCAACTTTTGATCAGAGAGATTGGAGACCAGCTCTTTGGAGGTCTGCTCAGTGGAAACTGCTTTGGGAACAAGCCCCATTCAGCTTCATAATCATCTCTTTGGGCTGGAAAGGCTGAGACACACCTACAAAAATTACAGTGTGACTTCACTGACAGCAGCAATGAGGTGGAGCAGGTTAATTAGAAGGAAATCAAAATGCTTGTTTATGCTCAATAAATCTGATAGTACAGGAGTACTGTAAAAGGAACACAGTAAAACAGGCAGTAATATTGTGACTGCACATAGTGAATTACATTACATTTGTTAATATTGGCTGGACAATTTATAAGGAAATTTTAATCTATCAAAAAAATATCTTGGCTTATGTTGCAGACAATTCTGGTTTGTGAAAGGTTCACCTTATAGATTCTTCAAGTATCAACATTACCTGTGGTTGCAATATAGAACATTTTACAGTGACATACCCTGCTGTTTGTCACTTTGCATCATGATGCTATATCTCAAAAATCACAGTCCAATCTAACCTCCTCACTTCTCTTTTTATTTATGGAAAGCAAACGGACATCAAATAACTCTGGAAATCAAGGGTTTCCAAAGATCAGGAACTTGGAAGCAATTTTTAAATGGATGTTTCATGGACTAAATACATAGAAATGTGACTACTTAAACTGGTATTTTAAAAAGGAAGGAATGCCTATAATTTCAGGAACTCACTTCAATAAATATATTCATCAACATAGTTCAGAAAAATTTTCCACCTTTGTTTTATAGAAATAATTCTATTTTTTTGTAACAATAAATAGTAAATTCATCAACAAATCTATCTGCATATCAGAGATATGCCTTCCTGTGTTTAAGTATCTCACATAAATGTCGTAAAGTTATCTTAGGGAATATGTGAATTCTTCTGCATATGTTATCTAAATAAATACTTTGTGTATACTTTTAAGTTCATATTTGTGTTGAGACTAATATACTGCAACCTTGAGCACAGTGGGAGCTAAGAGAATCAAGGGAGCTATCAAGCAGGCTGATTAGACTGCCCACTGAGCACCAGTGATATCAAAACAAGCAAGCTTCGGCCAGTATTCAAAGCAGAATGCAGCAGGAAGTGCAGGCACGTTACACAAAGTGTGATGCTGTTGGCACTTATGAAATAGCAAGATGTTGCCAAAATGGACCAATCACCCCAAAATGCAGTCCTGAGTGATCAGTGGGTCTCATGGGAAGGATGGGACACAGCTAGTGGAATTGAAAACTAAATCACAGCCTTTGCTGTGCACACCAGTTATGGATGCACGTGTTTATATATAAGCTGTCCACATATCTGTCAACATTACTATTCATGACTGCTGTGGCACCTTGGTATGCTGGTGATATTTCAGCTGGTGATATTTCAGTGAAAGAGAGTGATTTTTTTTTTTTTTCCTTGTGAAAAGATTGCATCCGCATGTAAAAAGATTTGCAAAAACTGAAGGAGTTACTTTCAAAGCACTGCATACAATTTTAGTATCATGGAGTGCTACAGGTCTTTAAATCAAGCTCTGTACAACGTCTGACAGAATTCTAAAAGGAATTTATAGATATTTTTCTTTTTTTGAAATATGTATATATAGACATACCATTTTTTGCCTGTGATGCTCCTGTAGCTGACGGAAACATTATAGATTTCTTAATCTGGGGAGAGAACAGGTGGAAGGGCAGATACTTCAGCTTGAGAGCTGAAGAAATTCTGCAATATTTTTTCTTGTTAAAAGAGATTTAAAGCACTTCCTACTATCTATGGCTATGGTGGATCACTCACTTTGTGGGCACCCTGCACACCCAAGGCTGAAGTTTATATTCGGAAAAGGTCTGAAGCGGCTTCACAAGTGAACCTTTCTACTAAAGACGTGTATGGACATTATGTTTGTGCTGATTGCAGGTGGAAGGAGGAGGTGTTAGCAACTGAACCACAGCACACCTATAAATACAGGACTCCAAAGGCTGTACAAAGCCTTGTTTGGTTTGTTTAAAAAACATTTTGAGTTGCCATGAGAAATTATTAGAAAAATTATCTGATTACTCCATCCATTGTTCTGTCCATACCTAGAGACAGCTTTTAAGATCTGGATTCTAATTTCTCCTCAATATGAAGCTATTTAGAATAGCAGCACTTTCTTGTGTCACTTGAGGAATTTGCTCAAATTGCCAATATTTTTTTTTTTGACAGAAATCATTTTCTCCCTCATTTTTACATAGGAAACCTTAAAAATTCAGAGTTAAATAATGAAGATATATGGGAAAATTATCTGTAGCATTTTAAATCTCCTGTGTTGAATAATACTTTTCTGTCCCTCAATTTGTGGGGGGCATCAATTAGTGTTTGCAATCATTAAATGATTTTCACAACTTTTTGAAAAAGTGCTTTAATTGTTTGATCTTATCCCTATAATAGACAATGATTTCTGTCAACTTTTGTATGAAATGAGACAATTCAATCTTTGACGTGAAAACTAAACCTTAAAGATGATGTCGTTTGCCAGTTGAAATTTTGGCAGTTTGAACTTTAGACTTTGTGAAATATGGGAACGGTTACAACAATCAAACAGAGAACCTCCTCAACCACCAGAATGGAACTCCATGGGGCATTAGTGGTACATCCAGCTAGAAGGAGTTACAATTTCCATATGAACTTGTGTACTGGAAGACTGAAGACTGTCAATAGAGAGATTATTTCATAGACTGCTTGGGAAACCTATCAGACTCTGTGGCCTAAATCTCGTTCCAAGTACTGACTACTTCAACAAAGAGGATCAAAGTGAGATAGGTTGTTTAAAATAATCCTCATTCTGCTCTTCTTAGGGACTTCCTTATTACAAAATATGCTTCCTAAGCCTTTAATCTTTGACCAGTATTCAAATGAAATATGGTCCCCAGTAAATCATATGCCTCACTGAACATGTGTGAAACGTGTATGGACAACACGGTGTAGGTCTGCTAATGAAGACTCATCAGTCCTTAATATCTTCTTCCCTTTTCTCCACATTGCCATGATCCCATGGTGTTTCTCATAAGAAAACAGTTATTTCACTTCCATTAGTGTTTGGGCACAGTCCTAACTGTGGCTCTTCATAATCTGAATGTATAACTGTTCTGATGGATATAGGTATGTTCTATGGAACCAAAATGTCAGTGGCCTTTGGTCCAAGTAATAAAATCAGCTCTTACACAGAAACAAGCAGTACTGTTAAGGCTTTAAACTTCATCATAAACTATCATGAGTCACTCAGTACATCATCTTTAGGTACAAAATCTTTTGGTCTGTTCTTACCAGCATCAATCAATCAAAGTTTATAGGCTCACAAGTTGCTTGGCTAACACTCAGTAGTAATATTTTAGCCATATCTACACTGCAAACAAAATCCATACAGAAAATGTAAGATGAACGTCTGTTGCTTGGTTTGGTTTGCTTTGCTTTCTTAATTTGTCAAGAAGACTGATGCATTTCCCTCTTTGTGAAGGTACTGTCTTCTTGGATGTCTCAGATGCTTCCATATCAGTAGCCAAGGCTGCTGTGTCGTGTCTCCCTCTCTCATGGAGATTACAACTGAATCTAGAGAAATGACATATTAGTTCTGCTTCTTTCACTTCATGAGTTTTTAATATTTTAAATTTTGCAAATATTTTCTTTCAAACAGTGAGCTGTTGTAGTAGTGATTTATCTTGATGACAAGGATCACAGAAAAGGCACATGAAAATGAATATTCTGCCTTCCTTGCCCAGTATAGTTTCAAGTCAGCTTTGTTACACAAAGAAGCAATTTCTGGAAATAAAAACACCTTATCCTTTATGGATAGAGACATGGCTGAATAATTAAAGTGAATTTCATGTTATAAACATTATAAGGTTTCAATTCTGAATCTAAGAAAGCAGACACAAGGTGAAGGGCAACACATCAGATAAGATGTTACCACCATTCTTGTGGTCCAAGTTCAAGGCTACTAGATGCTGTGAAATGGAAAATTACTCCTATAATTATATTAAGACTATCATGTCAAATATACCATACTGGCAATTATCCCAAAGCTCCTGGTGACTATTGCAATATAACATCATCTGTAAAAACTTGCAAAATAATTTTTATTTTGATTCATTCATCACAGGAATTCGTTTTTTCTTTCTCACCTCACCCTCACTCCCCTCAGCCCCCCGAAGTGTGCATTCTTCTGTGGTTTAGTATGTATGTTAATAGAGAATGTACATTGTCCCAGCACTGTCATATAATACATACACCATCAATTACTTGCATACACAGAGTGAGCAATGCCCTTTAATAAGCTTCTCTGAAATAAAATAGCCTTTTAATTAGCTTATAAACGTGATCAACATCAGAGCACAGCATATTTCAAATTCTTCCTTTCAAGTCACCAACCCAACACTGTTCTCAGTTCTAAAGGAAAACCAAAGAGAAAAATGGTACTTGGAATAAAAAGTTCATAGGTGAAACCTATGAGAAGATTTTTGTTCTTAAAAAGTCATTATGTCTCAAACATGTATCTGCCTCAAAAGAAATCATTTGCTCTATTAAGACTTGTAAAAGAAGACTTTCATGTTAGTGTTTCCTGGGTTGTAATTAAATGCCCTGCTATTGCTCTTTAAATCATCTGGTTGTAGAGTAGTCCACTTCTACCTTGGATTCCCAAACTAACTTTTCATTAGATATTTAAGTCTGATAAATCAATATCAATAGGCACTTGTCTCCATCCTAAAAACAGGAAGGGATAACAATGGGAAAGAGTCTCAGAAACCCATAACAACAGTAAAAACTCTGAGGTGTGCAGGTATCAAAAAAGGAAGGTAGTTCTGCAGTGAATGTAATCTTTAACCACTCCTAAAAAAATCTATTTAGAAGTGTGACCACATTGTGTTCTCTAGTGTTAATATATTGGGAACATTTATTTAAAATTGGAGGGAAGTAAATGTGTGAAAAGGTAGATGATTTTTGATCTGTGATTCATCAAAAAGATATTTTGAAGGAAAGGGGAGAAAAGTCTTTTCTTTTTTTTTTTAAAATCTCTTCAGAAATTATAATCTAAAACATGAGTCAGAAGTTGGTCTTTGGAAAACTGTTTAGCACTTCCTAAATATGTTTCAGTTGTGCCCTTTGGGCCTGCATAAGTTAGAATGGTTCAGAATAGAGCTAAAGTGGCATGAAACTATGATTACCGTTTTAATGTTCCTCCTCAACTCAGCCAGCAGGGAAAAAAAAAAAGTGCTTATGTCTAGAAAGTGCTCGAGCACCTGCTTAACATTATGTGTGTGATTCATTAAAGGGACTGGCAAGTTTAAAGCTAAAAGGCATCATTAGATCATCTGGCTTGGTCTCCTGACTAAATAATTACTTTGCTGAATAGTGACAATGCAAATATGGTTGCAAATTTCAAAATCTCCCTAGAGCACCAAAAAATGCCTTTCTTTTCCTGATGGGCTATGTAGTCGAATCAAGTAAGCAGGACTGTGATACAAATTGAGAAACTTGCTGGGAATAACTGCTAATCTTGCACAATTACAATTAAATTTATAAAGCTGTAAATTTTCAAATGTTTTTATTTGGTTAAATATTACAAATAATTGGAATTTCAAGATGAATGGCATGCTGACTAGTGCACTGTCATTTAATTTTTTATATGTTTGTAAAGAATATATGCATCTAATACTTTGGCTCTTTATGATAAATGATTTGCAATAAAAAATGGGTGGTCTAAATAAAATGATCTTTAATAAAATGGAGTTGGAGTGAAAACAGTTTACTTAGAACAAATGATTCTTACAGTACAGTATTTTCACTTTTTAATAAATATATTTGAAAATACTTTAAGCATGGTTTGCTCTTGCTTAACAAAATGTATAAGTGAAATACTAAGCTACCAGACAGTTTAACTTTTTTTTTTTTTTGGCTTAGAAATATGTTCAATGTGAAGAACAGGCAGCCAAACTATTTGTAAATTTCTTAGAGTATAGAAAATGTACAAACCAAATATTTTACTATGGATCCCTATGTGCAGATAAGGCTATTTATAATGTATTTAATAAATGTTAATTTCCTTTGTAAGTCTCTCAGACTGATTAAGCACTGACTTCGGAGTGACTTATTGTATGCTTAAGTTAATTACATCCACAAATATTTGCAAAATCCAGGGAAGAGGTTTTACCTGATATTAGTAAAGGCAGCAGAATCTATCCCATTGTTAACTTTACTTAGTAAAACTACATATATTGTGTGTTTGTTTCCTCTTTATTTTACTGACAGGCAACAGATAATAAGACAAATCTGTAGTACCACTATGTGGAGAAAATTACCCTTTTAATACATAAGCCTTGAAATTCACAAGAAATAGTACTGTGGTTTTTGGCTATTCTATCCACATGTCAAATAAGCTAATTTTATCACAGCAAATACAAATATGCACAAATTGTGTGCTTTAGAAACAGTATTGACTCTTTGGTGGAATCTCTGTTTTAAAAATCCCTGACACTTTTTATTGTTTTTGAAGTCTGTAAATATCAACTTTGCAAATCATATTCTCAGGAAGGTCTCAGATTGTAAAGATTACAAACACCTTTGCAATTAGTTTTGAAAGGTCAGTGTATGGTAGGTACCTTGTGTTAACAAAGGTGCCTGTCACTCGAACATTGTCCATTCTTTTGAAAGCTGCTGTCCAAAGCAGGAAAAGTAGCATCTTTTAATTTTCTTTTCCGTCTTATTTTTTTTCTGTTTTGATTTTGTTTTCTTTTGTTTTGCTTTTAATCTTCTCTTTGTCTTTCTGTCTGTTTTATTCATATTTTAGGAAAAAAAAAAAGTTTTTGATTGTTGACTCAGTATCCAGTTACAATAACATTTAAATATAAGGTTCACCACACAGATTAATTTCATTCCTGATCATATAAGCATAGCTTATCCTTAAAGATATAGGCGAGTCTAAACTATTTCCAGTACTACGAGGCCAGACATTGACTGGGACATGAGTAGTGTGTGTGTGTTGACTCAAGCAGCGGGGGAGTTTGTGATTGATGATCACTGGACTCTCTAGAAGCTATCGCTGCATTGGAAATGATAGCACAGCGTTTGGGAGATAAAAGGATAATCACCATAGCAAAAAAGCCAAAATAAAGTGCTAACAATCACAAATAAATTTAAACTTAATAAAAAAAATCTGTTCTGGGGTTGTAAACAGCAAAAGAGATTGTTTCTGAATTTTAGCCTCTGGAATTGAAGCAGGGGTAAGAGATCTTTTTGTGAAAATGAGTATCTACTCTTTCGTCCACTGGTCATTGCGGTCAGGCCACCTTCAAGCCCTGTCCGGATTCATTCTTCATTCTTGTTCCAGAATTGCTAAAGTCATAATTTGAAGTAGGTAGATAACAGCCACAAAATTACGCACCCCAGTCTGAATATTTTTCAGAACTCACCAGGTATTAAAGCCACAAAATATTTATTCCCAGCTCTCAGTCTCTGTATTTCTCCTGTACTTCTCACGAAACAACAGAGCTGGAATGTTCTTGTTTCTCCATGGTATCACCTGCAGTGGGCCTCACTTATGCATGGATGCAGGGTGGTCTTAACAACCACTGCCCAAACGTTTTCATTTCCTGAAAAAGATGGTCCTAGAGGATTTAATCTTAATTTTTACAGTTCCTGTGATGGAAGATTTTCATGTGGAGTGGCAAGTTGGAAACTTATTCAATTTCCATTCTTTTGTTGATTTCAAGCTACAGAAAAAGAGAAGGAGCTGACAGCATGACTTGAAGCAACGGTTCAGTAACACTTTCATGTCTTTCATGTGGTCTCCTGCAGGTCCATTGTCATGACAGAGCAAAAGGAATAAAATAATAAAAAATTACAATTGTTTTCATGTCCTTTCATTTGACAGTAATATGATTGGGGCTTAAAAATTAAAAATATCGCGAAGAAGCTGACAAAGTTGCTGGTCACTCTTTATACCCCCTGAGATGGACTTCAGGTGTTTAAGGAATCCTTAAAGCCAGAAAAGAAAGGAGAGGGGTGGAACAGGTATGCAACTGAGGTCCAGCTAAACACACTTGCTCACCAATCCCACAGCAGGACATGGTAGAGAACAGGAAGCACTAAAGCAAGAAAACTCAGGAGTTGAGATGATGACAGCTTAATAAGCAAAAGAAAGAAGAAAACGAAACACCCAAAACTATACAAAGGCAATCACCTGCTACCTCCCATAAATAAACTGATGTCCAGCCAGCCTCCATGAAATTTCTACCTTCTCAAAATGTCCCTCTATTCAGTTTTTATTCCTGAGCATTACATTATATGGCAGAGAGTATCCCTTTTGTCAATCTGCATTTGCTGTCCAGCTTGTGTCCAATCCCACCACTGGCCTACTCCCTGCTGCGGGCAGAGTGAGAAAAAGCAAAACCTTGATGCTGTGTAGGTGCTCCTCAGCAACAGCCAAAACACTGGTGTGTTATCAACACTGCTTTAGTCACAAATCCAGAACGCAGCACCATGCGGGCTGCTCCGAAGAAAATTAACTCCATCCAAGCCAAACCAAATGCAAGAATTCAGAGCAAAAGCTTAGAAAGTAGATGGACAAGGTTGGTAACAAAATGGTTAAAAAGAAAGAAAAATGCACATTTCAAAGATGAGAGCTGACATATTTAGACTGGGAAACAAATAAGGTATTTATATGCCACCGTACAAGAAGGATAATATGATCTATTTCACCTGTTTAAGTGAATACATTAATAGAGAAAGCAACAGAGAAGTTTGATAAGTTCATTCAACAGCCTAGGAAAAAAGTACAAAGAACATTACTCTGTAGAGTGAAAAATGAAGGAGATTTCATACAGTTTCTAATATTAATACCATGTGAAAAAAAAAAAAAAACTGGCACTAACAAGAAGCTGAAAAATATTTCTTAGGCCTGATGAGACTTAAAACCTTTCTTGCTATGCTCTTAGGGAAGTACATCAGTATGCTATCCCTTACAATCAACTGCATTTGAAGCACAGACTATGCTAAATATTCTATTAGAAAATCACAAGGAAGAGTTAGAAATCATCATTCTTCCAAAATTACATCAAACTTTGCATTGCTCAAAATAAGCAACTGGCAATTAGCCAATTTGATTATTCCTTTTCACATGTAGGGTTTGTTATTGAACTCGTCATGTCCTAATGTTTGCAACCTTGATTCTACATATTGCTATCAAAACATATGAATTGTAACTAAGAAGCTATTTTTGAGTCAAGTTAATCAAGCATTTTCAAGTGAAGTTGTTTTCATGTGTGCAGAACATGCTGATTTCTTGAAGCCAGAATATTTCATGCCAGCATGGAGGGGTTTATGGCATTATTTTAACATGAATATTTTTGGCTCAGCATAGAAGTTGTGTCAGGCAGGAAGGCTGGATGACAGGAGAAAATCAGTGTCCAGAATTTCCTACAGTATCTAGGATAGAATAACTCGCCTAGTGGTCAGGGCTGTTTTGGGATAAAGAATCTGATTCAGCACAGGATGTGCATTTCCATCATCCCAGGTGAATGTCCTATGCACTGGGCTCCTATGAAGCAGGTGCTTGCACCATCTTGTCCAGAATCGTTCCAGCAATTGAATGTTCTTTCCAGATACTTGCAGTAACTATAGTCAGTACCATGGCAGCCATGTCCAGTACAAGACTTGAAACCAAACTTGAAGTTACTGAGTGGTGTCACATAGCTTAGTTTTGGTCATTAATCTTAGGAGGCAGTTACCCTCTCTGTGATGTGGTGAAAGCCCATACGGAACCCAGGGAGAATACAGGACCAACCTTGGTAATGGTGTGCATGCATCACCTTCAGGTTTCAGAATGGTCTTGCTACTGGCTTCTTGGTTATCATGAGCCAGTGGTTTTCTTTCCTCATCAGACTGTTTGGCTTCTGAAACCTCCTCTCCCAAAATACTCCCTGATGTTTTATGCTGTCAGCTGCTATACCGACTGATGTCCCCACCTTGTGCTGTAGCCCTAGACTTAACACCTGGTACTTAGTCTACACTGCAAAAGTGCCTCGTCTGAAAAGAACATCCTCTCTTCGACACCTGTGACTCTGCAGTTGTTGGTGATGTCTCTGTGAAACCCTGCCTTACACAGAAAGGGTGAAAATATCTTTTCTTTTAAACTTTAGCAAACAGATTTTAAAAGCCTGGTAATTACGCTGTCTCTCAACTTTTGTTATTCCACCCAATTTCATTTTAGCTTTTTGTTTCACCACAAAAATTAATTTGTACAGTGGGGAAGTAAAAGACATTTTAAAAAAATTACTTTCACTGAAAATCAATTTGCTGTGGCATTTTCTCCTTCTAAAAAAAGTTAATTTGAGGAGAAAACATTTAGTTTAAAAGAAGTTAACAGCTGTACTTGTGATTTTGGAAGCAAACCGAACAATATATAGGAACAGGTTTCTGGGATTGTATGAGCTCACTCTGTTCCTCTCCTGCTCAGCGTCTTGCTAAACTGGTGACACTGCAGACATAGCCCTCAGCCTCACCTTTTGTCCAAGCTCACTGTTCTCATAGATTTCCTCAGAATGTCTCTTACTCTTTCTTTCCACCTGCACAGAAGATGATTCAGACTTCTCATACCCTGTCATAATTAACAGGCTGCACCTACAGAATTGAGTCAGCACAACTTTCTCAGCGCTTTAATGCAGATTCCTACACTTGCTAATAGTTTGGGTCAACAGATGAGCCCTGCATTTCTTTGCAGGGGCATAGATCGTACTATCCTGATACAAATGTCAAATAAATTACCCAGCCGTTAGTTTCTTGGCCATACTGTTCGGGGAAATAAATAAGGCGGTGACCTAAGCTATTGTTTATGAGTCAGGTCTTCATCATGTAGTAGATATTATTGTACATAAGAAATAACAGCACAAGCAGACAGATCCCAAAATTTTGCTGTGTGGTTGCACTTACCACATGGTATATTAAAATATAATGAAAATATATTATGTTACGAGATAGAAAATAATGTCAAATAGAGGAAAATGCAAGCAGGCTCCTGACTGAATAAATCAGGAGAATACGCAAGGCAATAAATTCCAGTCAGTTTCCTCGCTGTGTGGGCAAAAAGGGATTAAACAAGGCAGTGGCTTAAATTTATAGTAGCTCTTATTTATGAGTCAGGCCTCAATCATGTATCAGAGACACTAGGCCTATAATAATGGCACAAGCAAAACAGAACCGATTCTCAGAGGGCAGATGCCTCCAGGACATGAAAGTGTGCTACTGCACAATGTAGAAACAGAAAATGAAGGCGGAGAGGGAGAAGAACAACACCCTCGCTGTATTTCCCTGCTGTGGAGGACAATAACCCCAACATTTTCCTCTTGTGTTGCCTGGCTTCCTTACCTCCACCTTTGCCAGTTCCTCCCCTTCCCACGCTTTTATTTTCCTCGTATAGTTTGAATCAGGAAAATAACAGAAGGGCTTTCTGCCGAGTCCAGAGCGTACGGGGAGCTGGAGTCGCTCCTTTTGTCAGCTGTCTCATCAGAACAGCTCTCTTTCTCCCCATCTTCTGCACACTTGTGACAATCTTATATAATTGGGCAAAGTATCTGAAAAAAAAACCTGCCTGTCACTTGCTTGTAAAACACAGGGATACACATGTAAAGCAGCAATGTCTCACAAAAGAGCTGGGATGATAGTAGCTACCAAATTAAACATGAGCTTGCTTTGTGATCCGAGCTGAAAAATCCACTACAATTTTTGGCGGTGTATGCAGAGTCATCATATCGGATTGGCAACACACGACTCTCTGCGAGCCACCGAGTGAGCTCCAGCCACTTCAGTGCAAGGGAGATGTCAAAACAAACTGGTGGGAATTCGAAGTGGAACACTCCTTTCCCCTCTCCTCCCTTCACGCCTACCCCCCTCTGAACATCTGACGAGGCTGGAAGAACTGCTACATCCGGAGCCTTTTAAATATAGAACTTGTGAATGGTTTGTACTGATTCATATATGCATCACTGACACGGTGCTGGCAGTAGCACAGCAATGAGTGCAGCATAAAATCTATGTGAAACAGAAGAGGATATAACTTTTTGTTTATGTCAGTCAGGCTATGGTTCAGTAGATACCACTTGGGTAAACCAAATTCGTATGTGGGGCACAGAGCTGTGCTATATTAGGAGAGTTTTGGCCAAAGAGGTATTGCCTAAGGAAGAAGCAGTCTGTCAAGAGTGACACATACTCCTGGCATGAACCAGTTTGGCCCAAATTTGGTCATGAAAGGTTTCTTGGGTGCAGGATAGAATGTCCAGTCAAACAAGAGGGAGGTCTCAGAGCAGCTCATAGCCTGACACCCCTGCTGACCTGGGATGTAGGAGAGGACAAATCAAGTCCCTCTGCCTCATGGTTCACTCTGGGAGCTTGTATTAGCGAAGTGACTGTCCCCTTGTACTCGGCACTGGTGAGGCCTCACCACGAGTACAGTGTTCAGTTCTGAGCCCCACACTACAAGAAGGACATTGAAGTGCTGGAATGTGTCCAGAAGAGAGCCACCAAGCTGGTGAGGGGTCTAGAGAACAAATTCTATGAGGAGAGGCTGAGGGAACTGGACATGTTTAATTTGGAGAAGAGGAGGCCGAGGGGAGACCTCATTGTCCTCTAGAACTACCTGAAAGGAGGTTGTAAAGAGGAGGGTGTTGGCCTCTTCTCCCAAGTGAATAATGACAAGATGAGAGGAAACGGTATGAAGTTGCAGCAGGGGAGATTTAGATTGGATATTAGGAAGAATTATTTTACTGAGAGGGTGGTCAGGCACTGGAACAACCTGCCCAAGGAGGTTGTTGTGGAGTCACCATCCCTGGAGGTATTTAAGAAACGTGTAGATGTGGCATGCTATAGTGCCCGAGACTGTTGAGTGTGGTGGTGGTTGTTGTGGTGAGGGTTCTTTGGGTGTGGTGAGGGTTTTGGTTTTGTTTGTTTGGTTGGTTGGCTTGGTTTTGTTTTGTTTGTTGAGTTTTTTGTTTATTTTTGTTTTTTCTTTCTTTGTTTATGGTTGGACTCAGTGATCTCAAAGGTCCCTTCCAATCCTGAAGATTCTGTGATTCTGTGATTCTGTATTCAATCCACACTACAGGTGAGCAGGTTTGGTTCCTCTTGGAGATCTGCTCTGCAAAAGTAAACTCAGGATGGAGTCTCTAGCCAAACAACTTTGATTATTTACCGGGATGCAGGAGACTCCATTTTGAATTCTTGGGACAATAAGTATTAATTTATGCAGAAGTTTGTACTCTCCCTTGGAAGACCCATCCCGAAGTAGCAAAGTCAAAAGTGGCACACATGGAAAAAAAAGAGCAAGAGAGGACCAAAAGTGAAGTGAGGTGAAGTGAAGCTAGTTTCCCCTACAACATATGGGAGGTCAGAATAATCAGGGGCATTTCTCATATTCATCTTCCTTCTTATTAAAACCTCAGAAGGTCTTAACTTTCATCCTAAATGGAAAGGAAACCTTACAAAATCTCAATATGCTTGTGTAAGGGAAAGGGACTATGGGAACTTGCTACCAGTCTGGTCGATAGAAATATTAGAAATATTGATAAATACATCATAAAGAAGAGGAATAGCAATAGGCAAAAAATGGTGTAACTACAGTAACTGTCAAGAAAAGCATATACCATTTGGGTGACTGAGGCAATGAAACCACTTTGCAATTAAGCTGTGCTGAGGCCGGAAGAGGGGTGGGGTCAAAGCTGAGGAGAACAGGACTTTACTGATGGAGGATGGGAAAAAAGTCTCACAATGATTTTTCTTAATTCCTTTTGTTTTAAAAGTCCACATCTCTAGCAATGTATAAACATTCTATCTTAATTCCTCCTGCTGAAATATTTTTGAGCGTAATCTCAGAAGAAAGCAGGGTTTAAATTGAAAGGAGAAAGAGGTAAATATTTTACATTCTGTAGTATTCCATAGAGATAGAAATGCATCATGGCCAGGTTTTTCTCAGATTATGTGTTATTTTCTAGTGCTGTTATATGTTTTACAAGACACAATATTGATTTAATGCAGTAGTTGGTTCTCTTGTTCTGCCTTCCAGGCACTATTCATTAAAAAAACCCCAAACCCTCACACTTAGCAAAAAAAAATGCTATACACTGTACTGCCCTGTTCATAGCATTAGAGACTGTGGCTTCTATACCATTCATACCAGTGAGGTGCAAGCTGAGACAAATAGTACTCCGAAATCTGCAAAAATGCCCCTCTCAAGTCTATTCAGTTTATAGTTACTCCCTTAGCTGTTTGGGATTTACTAGTAAGTCTTGAAAACTCGACAGGAGAAATTACTTTTATTTGTGGAAATTATGCTTCTCTGGACACTTATCATCATGTGATCTGCTTTTCTGTACATTCCAAATGGTTCAGGGATCATGTTCTTTGTGATTATGCCTCCTCCTTCTGAAATCCAATTTCCCTTTTTCTTCCTATGTGAGGCAACTGTGTTGCTGCAAGTAGGTTGCTT
Organism: Nycticryphes semicollaris; assembly: GCA_013400055.1. Taxonomy (NCBI): domain Eukaryota; kingdom Metazoa; phylum Chordata; class Aves; order Charadriiformes; family Rostratulidae; genus Nycticryphes; species Nycticryphes semicollaris. Next base: position 313,707 of record VXBJ01003289.1, on the reverse strand, counting down.
TGTGCCCTTCTCAACCAAGATCTCCTTCACAACCTTCTCGAATAGCTCAAAGCTTAAAGGAGCAAAAGTAAATATATTTTTCTTACTGTTTAACTGTATTTATTTTACGTTGTCTGCTACCCTGCCTGCAGCACTGCTACTGTTCCCAGAGCTCATGAACCTATTTACTTTCCATCCACTGCCTGCTGCAGAAGGCTTTGTTCCTGTCTATCACAGTGGGAAAAAATGTTCACAGCTTTCCAGGTCTTATCATAGCAGTTGCAAGTAGACAAGAAATATAAACAGACTCAGGAGATCTAGGTCTGAGGGTGGAAGAAGGTAATTTTAACTTTCAGGAAAGAACACTTAGAGAAGACTTTGTCAGGACCTGTTGAGGCAGCTGAGAGATGTTGGAAAAGAGGAAAAGTCTGTTTAAGCCTTCTTCCTTTAAAGGAGTCCATCTTGTACCTTTGCTGTTGTGGATTGCTTAAGTATTCAGATGGCAGAAGCAATTGGGTTGGGAAATTCTCCAGCTGTGATTAGGAGATGATCCTCAACTACCACTCCACCATTTGCAGGTTAATTATGGGAACTTCTCAAGGTTGGGGGGTTTTTGTTGTTGTTTGGTTGGGGTTTTTCAAGACTGGAAATGGAATAAGGGTTTTGTGGAGATGAAAACTAGAGGAAGGAGAAAATTTGAAGTTAAGTGCTTTAAATCAGAAAATTTCTATTAAAGAGAATCAAAATGATGCCAAGAATGTGCGATGCCCATAGTAACCTCTTGGGCAGTTTACAATACATTGATTTTACTGTGTTTAGTCTTATAAATTCAATGAAGATACTAGAATGAACTTCTGATGTGGCCAGGGAAACCCAGGAGCAGTCTTTCCTGAGGAAAGGGGAGTAACTAAGGAGACATTCTGAAGACTGTGGGCAATCTTTGTGGGCTTCATCTGTCACAAATGTTGCATGTCTGATATCATCTTCTGTCACTTTTTATTTCATTTGTTTACAAACTGAGGGATTTTTTTCCTCTCAAAAATACGTCCAGGGAATATCCTTCCAAGTGTTCTATCAAAGAGTTGACCTTGAAAATAGAATAACTTGCAAATGAATAGAGAACAATCTAAGACAATAAAAACATTTTTTAAATATTCTTTTTTTTCCTTTTTTCTTACTCATATGACTCATGATGTCAATATTGTGATTGAGCTACAGAAATGGCCTGTTTCTACATTTGTAAGAACAGAGCTGATCAATGCAATGCATTTTATAAGTTTTTCTTCTTGTTATAAAAGAATAGTGTACTTAGTGAAAAAAAAAGAAGTATTTACCTCTTTATTTATTCTGTTTGCTAAATGGAGACAGGGAGTTACGCCGAGGAAGGGACTTTTCTTGTATGTCTCTGCCGAGTCCAGCATCATGGAGATAGTTGTAGTTCATAACTTTGACTTTACTTTAATACATACAAATAATAATACTTACCTCCCTGGTTTAAAAATCACATGCTTGTGAAGTACTACCGGAAATATCTTTTGGCCAAATTACATAGGGAAAGCCTTCTTGCCATCTTCCTGCATAAAAGAGATTATAGCAGTGCTCACAAAGATGATTTGCAAACTAAATGAGCACTTCCGTCTTTCGTGTGGTAGTTTCATACCTTCTGGTTTTATTTGGAAGTTATGATGTAAGTCAAATGGCTCAGGCTAGCCCAGCCCCAAATCTACAGAGTCTTTTGGCATGACTGCAACTAACTCACATTCCCCACAGCAGCATGAGGGCAACGTCAGCCGAGAGCCCTTTTCCCATTCCTGTGACTGCTGGCTCGATGGGCTAATCTAGTAGCTAGGCAACAGGAAGGAGAGGAGCTGGGGACCAGGGAAGGAAGTTTTCGGCAAGGAAGGTCTGCCTGGCTGTGTGAGGGAAGTCTACATTATTTTCTTACAGAACAGACTCTCTGCATGATAACACAGCGTAGTAAATCTTGATTGCAAGTGCTGTTTGAACGGGGTCAAGGTTTGCCGAGGGTAGTATACCCACATCTAAAATTAACTCAGCAGTCTTCCCCAAATGTCCCACATTCTCATTCTACTAGACACATTTTGACAGTCCATGCTCAGTGTTAACTGATCTTATGCAAAACAGTAGATTGGGAGAGATATATTCCATTGCACAAAGTTGCTAATCTGTGTAGATTTCCACAGACAATTCTGTAGTTATTGCAATAGAAATCTGAGCCAATGAAACTTTTTGCCCTGCCTATATTAGATCATTTATGTTTCAGAGTACAAAGGCAGTTTTAAAAATAATAGCTTTCTTTTAGTACACTCTCTGTATTAGCCAGTGAAGAAGTATGCAGAAGCTGGTCTCAATTTGCTTTGTTTATATGCAGCATGTACATATTTATGTGTGCTTCATGTATTTTTTCATTTAAATTTCTCTCTTTTCCCCTCACTAACTCCTTTTATCATAGTGTGTCCTAAGTGAAAGGCAAACTCAATTAATCATCAACCAGCTTGTATTTCTATGGCATCTGTCTCCCTGATATCTAAGCATTATTTAAGTTTGTGTTGAATTTTGTGTTCAAATTTGCCCATCCTTGCTAGAAAGAGGCATGAGGCGATTTCAAGAGCAATTTACAAGGAGCTTTTTTTCCTCCTCTGTAGGAGAGCAGCAATTCCTCTGATTCACAGGTTGACAGGAGCACATCACTCTGGTGCTCAGATCAGTGCATGAGCTGCCCATCGAATAGCAGATCAAGTTTAAAGTCCTAAGGGCAAATTCTGCTGTCAGTTACACAGGTGAACATGTAACTATAAGAGCAGAATTTGGCCCCTAGTCTTGATCTTCAAGTCTCTCGGTGGGTAACTTGATTACTGTGTTTAGGACAAAGTGTAAGAATGCTTTGTAAAGAGCTTAATAAACACATACCATGAGACACAAGTCTCTTTCTGGTTACCTTTTGATAACATTTGAGAAGTTCTTGAATTACAGCAGCTCTTAGGCTGCATGTTGTACTATTATATTCCTTTAAAGAAGAATGACTTTACTTGAGCCCTGATATGCAAGACAGTAACTGTAGCATTGACTAAAGCTTCATTGTCAGATTTTCGTGAAAGAATTAGCTAGGAAAATTGAAGTCATGAATAAACACCCAGCCTCTAAGATAATGTGTAGTTAATTTTTTCCCTCCCTCGTCCTTCTCTTTTCATCAGACCTCCTGAACAGTATCCTGGGTTTCTTTAGCACTTGAAATAGTCTAGATTTCAGAATAGTTTCATAGCACATGCCCGTGGGCACTTCTGACAGAAGCTGGATAATGATACAAATCTGGGCACTCTGTTTTGTGAAATTTATAATTTCTCTAAATGCATAATTCTCTGGGGTTCTGTTTAGCTTTATCTAAGTGCTTGAGTGATCTTTAGTTCCTTCCTCCCAGGATGTGGCTTCACCCATAGGAGCTCTCTGACCTACCAAGTAAGCCAGAAGACGACCCACAAGAATATATTCAGAGCCTGCTACACCTTCGGTGTTGCTGTACTGTAGTGGTCCTTTTTTTTTTTGTCTTTCTTTCTTCTTTCTTTTTTTTTTTTTCCTGACTGCTAAAGGCAGGGTTTTCTTCATGTTTTTCCCAAGGGTTTCATAAAAATAAGCAAATATTTTCTGGATTTGGTGTTTCATGCTGAGGTTGTGAGGATGTGAGGGCTCTCGGGTTTTGTAGAAATAGTTTTCTTATGGTATGACGACTGGCACTGGATCCAGGTTCTTCCACAGAGGACCCCTAAACTCCACGCACTCTTTTGTTGCTTTGCCCCACCTCTTCACAGCCCTGGTCAAATGATAGATCAGAGCAATGTCCACCAGATGGCAGCATGCCATATCGAAAATCAGTCACTTAAATCAATATTTAGGCATCTAATTTTTTTTTTTTTCAACTTATACCATTAAACCTAATAAAAACTTGTGACCTCAGAAATTGAGGCGATGCATTTCAGGCATATCAGCTGCTGCCAGTCTTTAGAGAAGTCAGTGGGTGGCAGAACAGCATCAACATGGCGCCAACACTTCCCAGCCCACTTTTGGGATGGCAGAGAATGCGAAAGATGCCATGGGGCAACGATCCCTCCACAAGACCTTCAAGGGATGTCTTTGCTCTCCAAGGTTACTCCTTGGCATGTGCTTGGACATCATATCTATAAGGACCACATGAGCAGCTGCAAGGTGTAAGAGCTTGGTGGGCCAGAAGTGCCACCAAGGCCTCTGTCTCAGAGGCCTTTCCCACCACTTGATGTGAAGCAAAGCAGGCATGGCTTCATCTTGCTGACAGCTGTTGCTGGCCTGGGAGAACTGTATCGAGGTGTCAGGACAGTGTTGCCAGTGGCCTGCAGGGAGAAAATGTCCAAACTCCCTCTTCTGCAGACAGGAGCCAGGCAGAATCTACAGGCTTGGAAGAGAGTTTCAGAGCAGACAAGAGAGGACAGATAGGAGGAGACATTTTACATTCAGACATGCATGTGTTTGTGTGCAAAGTGGGGAAGCACACCTCCCATTAAAATCTACTGTTAGCAATGCTAAGAAAATGACCACAATCATTGTGTCAGCTTCAATGTGGCAACAATATTTGCAATACCACCAGATCATAGATACGTAAAGCCATGAAAGTGGTCATTTTTATCATGAACATTGATTCATAGTTCCATAACTAATCATGACAACTTTATTAATTGCTTATTATCAAGGGTTTTCTCTTTTATTAGAGAACAAGTGACTTCCTTCCCTTGTAGTGGTGTATATTTCTCTGTGTGATAGAGATTAATGCATGAAGCTTTGCAGGAAACTGCCTCATTGATTTTGTTGCCTTTGTATTTGTCTTCCTTAGGTGACTTCCAGTAACATAGATAGAGGGGACACAAAGAATTTCACTGGGACGTCAAATACTGTGCTTACAGCAACTCAAGTTTTGAGCTTCATTTGGAAACCTCAAAGCAGTAGGTCCATTTTTCTCTGTTGTAATTTTTCCTTCAGTTTTATTGACTTATAAGAAAATGCATTGTTAATTCAGATCTAACAGTATGTAATGGCAAGTTATTTCGACCTGTATTGGTTTTGCATAATGTGTCATTTCCATAATGTACTCAGGAACACCTTCTATCGCTTTTTGCACAACATAGTTTTGTATGCATATATGTAATTGAGTGTACTTTTGTATGAGACTTTATACATTTTGCTTATATATATATGTCTCTGTGTGTATGTCCGTACTTTACCAGCACTTTAGACATACCCTGGAAAATTTAAAATCTCTGTTGTTAGTGTTTAACCTTATGTCTCTGCTGTGTGTTGAATGAACAATTATTATAGGACCATTTCACCCTACACATTAGTAGCGTATATTGCATTCACTGAACCTAAGAAAAAACTTGACTTTAGATCTGAAAACCTTCAGTAAGGAAAAGTCTTATATCAGTACTTTCCAAAGCCTATAGCTTGGGGATAGTGTACATGAAAGAATGCAAGAGAGCTGATGGGGTACTTTTAAAAAATGTCCTGACAGAGTCAAGGTGATGGCCATTTTTAGCTGCCCTGCTATCCATCACCTCTTTCAGCCAGGCATACTCCATCATATGCAACAGCCTCATGAATTTATGCATCAAGCTGTGCAGCCAGTCGTGCCGAGGGCTCTGGTGACAAGTGAAATTGCTGTGCGCCTCATTTAGCTGTTTATTGCGCCTGAGTACGTGTTGCAGCTGTCATCTTACGATGGGATGATAGTGCTCGTTAATAGACAAGACAGGCAAATAATGATGGAGACTATAGCAAGAGATGCTCATCTGCCAATAGGCTCTCAGCAATATCACAAACATTCACAAAGTTTTCAATCAAAAACAACACTGCAAGAAAATACTGAGGCCAGCATCTGTTTTCTTATGTGACTAGCAGTACAGATTAAACTTCTGAGAAACTGCAGCCCAGTCTACCACATAACTTAACTTCTTGACATCTTACCTTTTTTTTTCCCTGTCTTTTTTAATGCCTTTTGAGAGGAATGATTAGTACATGACAAAATAACCCACTGTGTACTTTCCACTTTTGCGATCCTTTAGCTACAACTCTCTCTGCTGGAACTAGAATTGTTCCTCCTTATTTGAGTGGTAAAAGTTTTGCTTAAAAATTTCCAGTTGCTTAGTTATGCTATTGTCCATTAGCCTGCTTGTAAACCTCTCATGGGAAAAAAAAAAAAAAAAAGGAAAAAAAAAACCAAACCAACCAAAAAACCAAACCATAATTCTATTTTAGTGTAACGCAAAATAACCTCAATAGAAATAGAAAGAAACCACACCTCTGAAAGCCAGATTTCTTTCTGTGAAAGAGCAGGTATGATGAATGTAAATTCAGCCTTATAAAACTTTCCCAGTAAAGATGGTGCCATATTCTACCTTTCCCCTCCACACTAGAATTTGTGATGTGCTGCAGTTTGCAACGCTTTCTTTTCTGCAGATCGCAAAATTCTTTGCTCAGAGTAACAGCTTTGTAAACTGTAGTACAAATTTTCTAACTTATTTACAAGGAAATCAATTTTGTTTTGCACTTAAATCCTTCCATTAGAATGCAAAGTAAAATGTTAGTGCATTTGATGTAGTTAGAGGAAGTATTTGTCTGTGTTAGATGAAGAAATTTTATGTAAACCCTCATGGAATTTTCTGGGCAAGGTGTTTTTAAACATTTTCTATGTGTACTTGCTGGATACTTTACTGAATATTAAGCCAAAGCTAACGCTTAAAATAATACAATGATAAATAATACAAAACTCATACTTGCACACAAACACACAAAAACACATGAAAGGTACGAGTGCAATAAAATGTATTTTGTGTAACAGGCAACAACACTATAAAACAGTTGTGAAGGAAGACAATACTACAAAAAAAGTCCAAGTGAATGGATAGTAGTTATTCACGTAATAAGAATTTTCCTCAAGAAAGTGACATGTTGTCCCAGATCATTATTGCATAATAAAATTTTTAAAAAGGAAAAGAACCTGGAAAAGCATCTACAGTTTGTGATGTAATTTATGTATCCATTCAGTTGCTATCACTGTAATATTGAGTAGGCAAAAATGAATCTATGGAAGGTTTATGACACTTTCAAACCGTATATGTCACAGGATGATCTAAAACTGCTTTGCAAAGGGATAAACATTATCCTCATTTTACAGATGAAGATACTGACGAAAGAGAAATTTCCTGTTCCAAATCAATATTGAGTAAAATATATGTGCTATAATACTTGCTCTTGTAAAAATCTAAGTAAGATGAGCAATCTATTGTACAAGGACTATAAAGCCAACCTAAGAACAGCAAGCCTAGGCTAGGTTTCCTCAAAGCAAGCATTAGCCACCTGACATCCACAAAATAGCTGGGAGATCTATGCGAGTTGCCTGGAGTCTCTCTGTAGAGACCAAATAAAAGAGGCCAAAGTCAAAGCCCTCTGCATCTTGCTCTGATGGGAGGGCAAATGAAGAAGAGTCCCTCTTGCAGCATCTGCTGCTCTCCTCTGACTCCTGACAAGTGCTTTAATTTTAGAGAAACCTCATTTTTTTAAAAATAAGAACTAAAATGAAAACAAATACCCCCACCTTTACAGTCTAACCGGTATATCTCTATTTTATTAATTCTCATCTGAGACACAGAGTGATGATGTGATCTGGCAGAGATCACACAAAAAAGTTTGCGTAAGACCTGGCTGTTTCCCACCGGTGCTTTCCTTTCTATGAATAAACTGCATAGCATCTTTCAGAGGCTGGTCCCTCGCTGCGAGATGAATGAGTCATTTTCTTCCTTCATGAGGGAACATTAAAATAAATATTAAAAAGCTTTAACACTGACTGTACAGTCACCCACCAGGGTTTGGGGTATTTTTTTAATAGGAAATTCAGTTATCATGGGGGGAAAACTGGCACGTGTCTGCCTTTGATGCCTGCGTGGGCAGAGTTAAGGTGGAGCAGAGGGTCTTAATGTCAGAAAACTCTTGTCATTTGAATGCTTCAGTTCATGGTCTTTATTCTTACACATAGTTTGTCTGTGACTGTATGTTTGTATATATGCAAATAAATATACATCTAAATATATATATATAGGTAAATATAAACATGTGCATATTTCCACATATGAGTTTCTGTGTCTATTTGTTATGATAGGAGACTGACTTTGAGGCAGCATTTAAATGAGGTAGTCAACAAAGAAACAGATTTTGTAACCAAATGAGAACATGTTTTTGTGACATGTCTTTCCTGTCTGCAAAATGTATTTTCTCTGGTTAAAGAGGTGTCAGTATTTTTTTGAAGAAGATATTTTTGTTGAAAAAATGTTTGGCTGCTTTTCCAAAACAAAAATGTAGTGGAAAATTCTGGTTTAAAGAAAAATGGACCATTATCAGAACAGAACTGCAAAATGTAATGTCAGTGCAACTTTTCTTCCTCTTTCCCCCCATGTTTTCTCTTTCCATTTTGTTTTAACATTCATCTCTTTATCTAGTTAGAAGATAGATTGACAAAAAGGGAGATAAAGACAAGGAATTGCAAAAAAAGACTTGAAGGAAGAAAGGAAGCAAAAAATAAAAGGGAAATTAATTTTTTCCTGACTTTTTTATAGAATCTTCAACACTTGTAGAAAAGATGTCTGCTGGAAATTTTCAAAACTTTCACATTTTTCATGTGATACTTACATGTACTTGAGGCAATGGTAATGATAGCTGACTACAGGCACACAGTTGCATGTGTGTATTCGCTCTCCCAAGTAGGTAATGACATTTATTCTCTCTTCTATTCATTTACACCAGTTTTATGTTGATATTAATTCCAATTAATTCTGTAATTTATACCAGTAAAAGCAAGAGAAGAATCAATTCCAACGAAGCATATATCATTGCTAACTATAATTACATATAAAAGCAGTATATGTGCATACATGCACACACAGTAGTCTACTCTGATTTATGAGATGACATTGCAATACAATATGGCAAATCTGTGTACAGTTTGTTTGTCTCTTCCAATTTGTGCCAAAATTATTGTGAAGCCAAATATAGTCTACCCACCACAGTGGTACTGCATTAAAAATAATCTTTCATTTGTTTTTGTCGTTTACAGAGCTAATGGTCAGCAAATTTGTACATCCTGCCTTTTTTTTTTTTCTTAATGAAATGGAAAAGGGATGTGTGCTACATAAAAAAGAAGTTTTATTAATGTTTCATAAAATGGTTGCTACAATCAAAGGAACTGCTATGAAAATTAAATTACTGGGCTGACTCTGAAAATCAGCATAATATGCTCTGTTTAATTCAGTCATGCTAAGATGTTAGATTCTCCTTCATTCTCTCAGCTTTCTCTCTCCTTCACCTGGGGGCATCTGCTGATGAGTCTCTTCTAGAGGTTGTTTAATGACTATTTTACAGCAACTGTCAGCTTTCTAAAGCCCAGTGGCACTGGGCGTCACTGTATTACCAGCCTTTTTACACAATTTGCCTGACTGTAAATCTGAGCTTTAAAAGTACAAGGAAAGCTCTTATTTGATTTAATGACTGGCTGACGGGGGTCGATTAATCTTTTTATGCTTAGATGTTTCACTCATAAAGGTCATCTCCTGTTTGTTTACTCTTTGCTGCTTCTCTCATGGCCAATGAGAAAGAGGTGAGAAATTTAAAAGAATCACACAATTGGTGCTGAGTGGCTTGGAGGATTGTTATTGTATATAATTGATATCACAGGAAATCCCGAAGGCACCATTCAGAATCAGGGCCCCATTGTTCTAATCACTGTATAAATTCCCAGGGATACATGGTGCGATCTCTGGGATATGGATGATCTAATTTATGAGAAGGCGCGATGGGTGTGCTGTAATAATACAAAGGAGAGCAAGAAGGCAAGGACACCCAGTGAGAGGAACACTCGCAGGGTTTCTGCATAGTTTTTTAAGATAACACGAAATAGATAAAGTTTAAAATAGATTCTCCTTTCAACCATCAAGGATGATTAACCATGAAATAAAAGGCCATGAATACACCACGAGTAATATTTCCAGAAGAACTGAATTTCCATTTTCCAAAGTGACTTAGGTACTTACGGGCATAAATTTCATCTACATTCATCGAGACACCGCACATTTTCCAAAAGTTGTACATGGAATAGAAAAACAGATCTTATTTTAAAAATCAGTTATGATTCTTTGTCTCATTGAAAATCAAATGGACTTAAGCTCTTACTGAGTACAATTTTTCAAAAGTTTATAAATAGGATAACCTAGCATCTACAAAGGAAAACGATGAAGAGCTATATGTATGTGATTCTACAGATAAGGCAGCAATGATCAAATTGGGAGAAAGGCACCTCTTCCTACAAGAATCTTTCTTCATTTTAGCAATCCTATTTGTCCAATGTCATTACCTTAATTTTTGCCATGTAGCAGGCTTGGTGATACTGTGTTTTCTTTTGCTTTTGGAATGGTGCAAGGTCCTTTCTGACGCTTCAGTGGATTGCTTGAGAATAGCACATAAACAGCTATTTCCTCCTTTAATGTGGTATCTCATCAACTCTACTGGGTGGATTGTAAACCTTTCTGTCTCATATATAGTATGAAACCCACTCTTGACACTTAACTCATAGCCTTGGCGACATGTACCTTTGCAAGTGTGAAAAAGAATTGGCTGATCCTTCTACAGCAACTAAATTTTCATGCAACTAGTAGCAGAGGTGAATTAAGTTTTATCACCTTGATACTTAGAGGGTTTATATAATGATTTGTCGTGCTATTTAGAACAGTAGGTGAACACCACAGGCTACCTTGATGCCAGCACTGGAAAAGCCCTCAAAGCAGGACTCTTCCCTTGTTGTCTGGGGGTAGTTGTGTCAGTGGGATGCAACACGATTCAGTGCAAACAGACTTTTTGAAAGTTTCAGCTTTCATTAAACTAACAGGCTTAATGAAAGTTTGCTTAATTACACAATTATATTTACATCTTTGGTGTAGAGATAAAATTGTGAATGTTGAGGAGAAGATACTGCAGTTTTCCCTGGAGTTTTTATTGATTCATTGCTTTCCTGTACCACAAATCTTTCTCCTTTCTTAGACATTCCTCCTCTTTGACATTTTTGCCAGTCTTTCCCTCTTTTCTTTGCTTTGACTTGATTTCCGGTAAAATGGAAGTACTTCACATCAGGAAAGCAAACTGCAAGCAAAGGGCAAGTGAAAGGCTAAGGTAAAAATGACAAGGGAAAGCTAATGACATCGGACACCACTTGAGGACATGTGAGGCTTGATGACCCTCTCGGAAGTGAGGCAAAGCATACTAGTGCTTAACATGCACCAGCAGTGTGAGAAGACTAAAATCAGCAACAGGTAGGACTGGTTCTAGGAGGTGAAAAACACACAAATATTTTTACTTCAAGTATGACTGCACAATGGCCATTGCAACTGGTGAGAAACATCACGGCTTCAAGATTTTGTTTCTGGTTTGGTATAGCAGGAGAACAGATACTTGCCAGTATGCCTCTCAACCAAAAGTCTCATCATCTGGGTACAAGCAGGATCTGGAAACCTGTAGTTTCTGTTCACTGCTAACACTGAGCAAGAGCTGGGATGTGACCCTGGCTCTTTAATGTTACCACACCTCCAAACTATCTAATTCATGTCTGTCTGCTTCCACCATTACAAATACATGCAACAAAAGAAAGCAAGAGACTTCCTACATAAACTCATGCTTCAGAAATTAAGGGTTACATTTTAGCTATTCTACAATGAGAAGTTTTTTTCTCTCTTCATCTTTCGCTGGTTTTAATCAGAAGTTTCATTCTAGACTTGAGATCCTTTCCCAGTCAAAGTTTTATTGAACTCAATAAGCTCCAATAATCACTTAGTTTCTAACGCAGCAGCATTTTTAAGTGAAAAATCCTCATCAGTAAAATCCTGCTCACCTTCAGCATCTTTGTCTCTCTCTCTTTTTTGATGAGATGATTCTGTATCAGAAGAAGAAAATCATTGAAGTAATATAAGATGTACAAAATTAATTTGAATGCAAACAACTTTTGGCTTATAATTTTAAAAGATTGTACTTATAATGGGTGAATTATTTTTGTAATGTATCATTTTTATAATGGTAGGGTAATCTTCTACAACAATTTTGATTTAGAAGAAATCCCTGGAGTTTCTCACTGGCCAGAAGTTTCCAACTTCTATTAAGTTTATACTGTTATTTAGCAAATTTCTTCTTGAACCAAAATATTACATATATATTTTTCACAAAAAAGTTAAGAAATCTTTTCTTTCTCACCATTATACCCCTCAAATTTTGTTCAGATTTATCTTCACTCCCTTTCACTACTGTTGTTTTTTAAGAATATTTCTTAAGGTCAGTGAACATTTCACTAATACCTGACTTTTAAATTCATATAGGGAGAGAAATCAACCAGTGCTAAATTCAATTTTCTGTTGACTTCATTCCCTCTGTTGTGCAACTGTGGGATGGTCAGTTCAGTGCATCAGTCAGTAAGAGTTCCTTAATAGGTGCTTAATGGATATATCTGGAGACTGGAGCACAAAAGTTTCAAGGAATGTGAGAAAAAAAATGCACTTTCCCTGTGTTAAATAGTGAGATTAATGATGAAAGCCTACCAAGTATGTGCTCTTTGAAGGTCTGTATTCAGAAACCTCTGCTGCCAGTCTGCAAGACCAAATATCTATCATGAGGAACTAAAAAGTTTTTTAAAAACCTGGCTCTGCACCATTATGGTTACCCTGGAATTAGAGAACCTGTCACAGCCAGGGTGCAGGAAAGTAGGAGCCAAGTCTGCTCCTCTCTGCGTGACCAGAGAGGACATAAAGTACAAACCAGAACAGTGAAGGTTTGACATGTGCCTATCTTACCATTCTGCTTTGCTTTGAGCTACATTCTGCCATACATCATATGTAACTGCGAACTAGCAAGTCTAATCTCATGTCCTTCATATTAATAAATGGTCATATGGAATTGCTTATTCAGCAACATAAAAAATAGCTTATGGAGTTCCCAAGTAGCCATATGTTTATGCGTCAAGTTCATTCTTTCACGCAGTATAAACTCCATTTCGGTCACTGAAACCAGGGTGTAGAAAAATTGTAATGACCCCCATGTTCTTTCTGCAATTCTCAGTGTTGAGGAATCACATCTATTTGAGAAACCTTATGTCTCCAGTTACTTTTGCAACTGTGCTTTCACTCTGCAGATGAATTAATCTCTAGTGTAAATCTCAGTAAACCTCTGATGAAAGAGTAGGAGATGTTTTAGGGTTGATCATTTGATATGTTGCTACCAGCACCAGGCTCGGGACTTGACTTAAACAGGTCGATTCTTCCAGTGGTCTTATAGCCCTTTTATTGTTCTAGTGGTCTTCCCTTTTAAAGACTGCTTCTAGTAACTAAATACAGTTCTGGAGCTATATCCTTCTGCTTCTAGATGTATGTTCTGCTTTCTCATATACATCTGATTTCATATTTTTTATCTCTATGATTTTGCAAACTTAGTCTGGAGCTGTGTAGATTCCTGTTTTTCTTGTGACCGTTCTGGCAGGCATGTGTCAGTTTGATCGATAATGATGTCTGGATTAGGCAGTCCCAGTGGCAAAAATGGACTCTTCTTAGGCTTATTGCCAGATTTTGAAAGCCGCTATAATGACATTCTGCCAAGCAAGCAAGATCTGAATGCTGATTGAACCCCTTTAAAAAAAGTGCAGACTAATAGGCGTTATTGCGTGAATAATAATTAGCACAATTAAGTGGCTGGCGCTTTGCCTGTGAAATTTTCAGAGCACACAATTAAAAAGCTCTACAGAGTTTTGTTGACTATTGTTAAGTATAAAATAATAGAAAGAAGGAATTACCAAGAATGATGCAATCTTGAAGACCATTCATCTATGGCATAGGAAAAATTCTTAGGGAAAAAAGTTTCAACAGAACATATTTAAAGTCTAGACAATAACTGCAAATCTTGGATGAAAGTGAATCCTCTGATGCATAGGTTTTTAAAAGAAGATAAAATCTTGCAGATGCAAATTTTGTAGTCCTTAAAGGTTTCCCTCACATTATGAAGCTGGTTTGCTTTGCTTAACCTTCTTAAAGTTCTTGCAGAGAGTGAATGGACTAGATTAGGACACTGAAAAGAGCAAATCATCCTTTGTTCTTCCTGAAGTTTATGGTCTGAAGGAATGATGCACATTCCAAGTCACTTTTGACTTCATGGTGTCATCTCTGAAAGAGTAAGTTAGGTCTAAGAACTGAGTACATTTTCTATCTAGACAGAAACACAAATGGACCATCCAGTTCCAGAGATAGGCTCATGACTATCTATGAAATAAAACTTATTTTCTTACCGAGTCCTCTAGTTCAGCCTTATATGATATATGTACAGTTTAGTATGAGCTATATATAGCATAGTAATACATTAGTTTAACATCGGCTCAGGCAAAATACTGTTAAAATTTATATGGGATTTAATAAGGAATTAATAGACATGACTGGCTTTATGGGAAATAAAGTCTATCAAACAAACGTAACTTAAAAAAAGTTAAATGTAAAAATAAATGTAGACTTTTGTAAGGCTTTTAGCTTAGATACACATGATCTTCTGGCTAAACTTTATTGCTAAACATTAGTAATGCCTGTTATAAGGATTAAAACCTGGGAAACTAGTGGGTCCCTAAAGGTAGCTGTCAATGAGATTGTCATTTTGAAGGGAGTGGTTTTAACAGGGTGCTTCAGAGATCAGTACTTCCCTTAGCACTATTCAATATTTTCATCAGGGGCTGGGAAGTAAGTATAAAATTGCTGCTGATAAAATTGGCAGGTGACACAAAGATTGGCAAAGTGGTACATAATGATGAAGATGTCAGTCATACCAACGGAACTGAATTGCATAGTAAACTGTGCCTTTATTCAAACAAACTACCTCTTAATATCGGGAAGTACCAAGTTTGCAGTTCTAGGAGCAAGACGTGTGGGGGATGTATATGTACGCTGAAGGACTATGTCATTAACTTGGTGACTCCAAAAAGATATATGCTTAATTGTAGATCACGACTCATATTGAGCTCCCAGTGCAATGTGGTGGTTAAAAGGACTAATGCAATCAGTGTATTCAGAAACAGGGAAGTGTTAACAAGAGGTGCAGCATTTCTACTTTTCTGTACAGTAACAATAAGACACATTAGACTGCTAAAGAAGTTAATGTCATCCACTTTTATGTGGTTATGGGTTATTACAAAACCGAATTTTCAGCAAAGCTCCAGAAAACATTTGATTTTTTGAAATAAAGGGAGAAGGGGAAAGCTCAACTCCTGAGGAAACATTTTTACAGAACATTGGTATTTCCACATGGAGAAAATGCTGGGTATTGCAGGGCTCTGAAATGCAGTGAAAAATTGCATAAGATGAACTTGTGTCTGGTAACTGGACCCACATGAATGTAAATGAAAAAGTGGCCACAATTTTTTAATAGCATGGATTTAACCAGCACAACCAAATTCCAGTGGAAATCATGGCTTCTCCAGCTTCGGTGTTTTCCTAATATGACAGCTGAGTGTCTGCTGGGGAGACGGCATTCAGCCAAGCATGTCACTGGCCTCAGCTCTGAGTTAAAGGGGAAAAATTGCAGAAATTATGGGGCTACATGAACCAGCTCTCCTGTTTTGCTTCCATGTACTTGTGACTTTTAGGATCATTCCTTTTATTCATCTCCCAGACATCTTAAAAAACTGAGAAGAAATGGAAAGGCACCAAGTGAAAAATTTCTAAATATTTGAACTGCTTTAGCAATTTACTGCTAACTGATAATCTGTTTTCTGACTGATGGTTTTTTTTGCCTTGATGGACACTCAATCCTAACTGCATGATGTGAATTGAAAAATACACACAAAATAGTATTCTTCTACTCCACAGGACTTTTGTTATTGTTGAAAATAAGACTCTCAAAGCAGATATGACTTCAAAGTGAAAAGTGGGGTTTTACATTTTTTTTTGCTGTTGCTGTTGTAGCTGTGGATGTAAATCTGCCACTTCATTTAATGGAAGATCATAAGGAAACCATATGGCTTTCTGTGAACTGATTCCGCTTCTGTTTAAAACTTCCAACTTGGCTCAGTCCATGAGAGCAAGTGTCGTGCTTCGTTTACTTACATAGAAGTGATTGACTGAAAATACTCTTCACCTAGTGAAAAGGTGCTAATTATTTTTTAACTTTTCATAGAGGTCTAAAGGTCCATCAGAACAGATTAAGGATTTCCTTCTAAAAATAGGTGTTTCTTTTGCTTACATCAGGCACTGACTGGTGATCATACACTGACATCTTAATGGTGACTACTGCATTTTCTGTAAACTACTGGTTTCTCTGCTGTCAAAGTGGTTTTTCTTTTCAAGAGTGATTCTATTTGGAACCAAAGCCAAGCTTATTAAATTAATTAATGAGGACCCACTCCTTATAATATATATGCAAATTTCCAAAGTGCAAATTTGGTTAATAAATGTGAGAAGGATTTGTGCTCTGTTCTTTACCCTTAGCCTTTGAAGGCATGCCCCCACCTGCAAACAGTTTAGGGGATGGAGAGACTGGGAAATGAAAAAGATGTCACTGGAATAGTAATAAAAATAATGCAGCTGACAGACAATGACAGAGCATTAAATGGCAGATAGCAAGTAGTGAAAAACAAATTTATGCAAAATAAGAAAAGAACATCAAAGAGACAACCTCTCACAAAGTTAAAGGCAATGAGTCACTTTGTGATGAAAGAGCTAGTTAGAAGTATGAATGCAGTTTATGAAACATTAGCAATCCCCCCACTAAGATGCAATCAAATCTTGAGTATGCAGTGTAAGTTTGTAGTGGTAGTGCATAAGAAAAGACTCTGAAATCTTTTGACATATACACAAGTCATAAACATTAAGTAATCTACTTCACAACACTTTAAATTGAAGAACCATGTAAAACCTCCTTGTGCCTTACCTTCATTATATAACGTGCATGTACTAGTCTCGTAGGAATTTCAGAAGCTCATCAATATTTGTTAATCTGCAAGTTCCTGATGAAAAGTGGTATGTGGTATTTCAGCACACCTGAAGTAGCAGAAGCATTAAGTACCACTTAAAATATTCAAGACTGTAATATTTTCCCTCACACACAGAAATAAGAAAATATTATGAAAGCCGTGGAAAAAAAAAGAAAGGAAGAAACACTCTAGCCCTTTGGATCTACTATTACCTTTTCTGGTTTATGTACCTGTCAAAAACCTGGAATTATTAAAAAAAATAAGCAAAGCAACAAAACAAAACATAGTCTGTTAAACAATATTTGTAATCAATACAGAAAAAAAGTTTAGCCACTTGTGAAACAGAGGAATCTTAATAATCATATAAAATCACAAATTAAACTGAACTGAAACTCAGTCATTAGAGTGAAAAACAAACTTAGGACCAGGAATGTTCAATAACACATGATGTACAACTTTCTCAAGAGAAAGTAACATCCCAGAATGGCAAAAGAAAGGTCAGAGCAATGTTTCACCTCAGCATGCTGGAAGATGGAATGACAAAAACGTTCCTAGGAAGGGGTAGAAGACTGAGAAGAACAACTCCTGTAATGTTTCAGCTCTAAATTGGCCAAAGGGTGAAAAAAAGAGATGATGGAAATATAAAGGAAAATGTAAAGTTCCCAAGAGATTTAATCATGGCAAATAAAAAGTGTGATGCTAAACATTGTGTCCCAGTTTTATTCCGCTTTCTTTTAAACAAGAAAATTAGCCTTCTCATTTAAAGAAAACTCTCTCTCCAGTCCTGGTGGAAAGGGGGAGGGGAATTTTTCTCAGGTTCCCATTTCACATGAGAAAAATACTGCTCTTGGGTCTTTATTCCTCTCTATGGACTATAGAGGGAGCTTGAATGATTAGTTTAAACTTGATGACAGTTAAACTTTTAGACAGCTAAAGCCAGGTGAGATGAATCCTACCCTTTCTTTTCAGCCCATCACCTCCAGCTGCTTGGAGGGAAGAGGAGTATCTGCCTATAGCTATTACTGTTGAGTCCAGACCTTGTCTGGTTTACCTGGCGCTAGAAATGAGAAGCCTAAAAAAGGATGGTGTCCTGGATGCAGGAGACCAAAGAATGTTGTCAAGCATTGTACTTGGTTCCCATTTTTGAAATGTTTGAACCTTATTTTTCCCCATTATTCATCTAGTACTACCCAGAAATATCAGCAACGGTGGGAATGGCTTGTCCTGAAGCTACGAAGCAGCTCTCCTGAATCATTTTCACCTCCTGACTATGCTTTATGTGTCTCTGTCAGGGAGACATGTGGAGCTCCCCCTCTACCTTATAGTAACATTTCAAACTATACCTAGGTTTATTCTTCAGTTTTGAGCAGGGTTTGGGGGTAATAGAGCACTATTCATTTCCCTGCTTTCTTTCTCTGAGCCACAAGAGCGAACATAGTCAGTGATAGCTCTGCTCAAACGTTACTGTACAAAATAAGTGAGCGTGGCTTGCATACATTATCCCATCACAGAGAAAGGGAATAATTTACTTGGGCACTATAAGAATGTAAATGAAATGCAGAATTTGCTTTTACATGCTTAATGCCATTTGAAATAAATGACTATTAGTTTGGTTATGATGTTCTTACAGTTCTTTTTAAATACAGAAACTAAATTGTTTTTTTAAATTATCAGAATTATATATCTCTATCTATAAAGAAATATATACTTATTACTCATAAACATATACTTACGTATTTATAACATACATACATAAACACACACATGTATATCTATAGTATCTTCTCATCAAACATTTTATTCTTACAAGACAATGAACCAAATTTTACAGGAGAGTGTTTTGTTACCCTAATCCAGTGTCTCCCATGAGAAAACATAGTTAAAAAATCACTGCTATAACACTGTGAACATTGTGCTTTCTCCCGATGAGTAAAATTGGAGAAATTTCTCCTTGAGAGCAAAAAGGCAAGCTGATTAAGTCAAAGAGGTGTTATAAACCCCAAGGGAAAACAACGTGCTTTATTTTTGAAGTATTCCCAGCAGAAGTCTGGGAAATCTTACATGTCCTCTCACCACGATCCATCATTATAACTTAGCTGTTTGCAAATCCTCAGCAGGTCATCATATTTTACACTTGCTAACCATGTAAACACAACTGGGGACTCCTAATTACTGTAGATAATCTCAAAAACTTTCCACTTTCATAAAGCATACAGAAAAGGCTGGGAATAAACCGTTTCCCATGTCGTTGTGTTTTGCTCATGTATATTTGTATAGCTGTCACTTTTCCGGATCTCTGACTGCAAGTGTAAAGCATCTTTTTCATACAGATATAATAGCTCATAACAACCTTGGAGATGCTCAGTTCTTGTTCCCTGTACAGCAGGTGGGTTTGCTGTGCTTTTGCTAAATTGTTTAATCAAAGTGCTTCATACTGAAGGGTCCATGAATAAATATTGTAAACATCATCAGGGGAAGTGATTTATATTTACTTCAATTTTGCCAGGAGAAAACCTAGATTATCCTGAATTAGCAGCTGAAGTTTTTGTATATTAGAGTTTGTCAAGTATATTAAGGAGAGCGTCATGTTCAAAAAAGACAGCAGTTTCTCAATTTCTCAGGTCTGGAGGTACACATGTCCCAAAGCAGAGTAAAAAATGCCAATTGTTTATTATTCTACTAGGTGAAATTTACACCAGTATACTTTATGGCCCTGGCCCTGGGAATGTGCGTTCAAAGGCGTCTCAAAGTTACTGGTGCCACTGAAAAATTGAATTTTGCTGCCCCAAAGAATCTAGAACCACAACAAAGTAGGCTACTATTTCCCCAGAGAGAGGGCTGGCATGGGCAGGCTGAGAGCAAAGAACCCAGGGGAAGACCCTTAGGGCCAGGATGGCTTCTCCAAGGCATGAGGAAGGATGGGGATGAGTAAAGCCACTACAGACCAGCAGTGGCTTCTGCTGCATAAATGCCAGGGTCTTATGTGAGTGCTGACTGACACAGATCTGCGGGGCCCAGGTATGGGGAGAATTAATGGGAGATTGAGGGGTCATGGCTGTTCTTCTGCCCCCACCTGCCTGCTGTCATAGGCAGCTGCCTATTTCACCTCTGCCTAAAGTTTGCTTGCTGCGTATCACATTTTACACACAGAGTGGTCCCTAGATGTGGTTATTATTTATTTATATGCTAGGTAGCAGAATCAAGGGTACAGTAATTATCACTTCTGACAAGAATGTGGAAAGGAAATAGATGAATATACATTTATTATGCATTTATTATACATGCATGCCTTACCAGGGTAAAAGTTTAATCCGATCAAACCTGAGGTGTGAAGTAATGTACGTGTTAGGACAAGAAGGAAGAGTTTACTACTGGCAGATGAAATTTACTTTATCAGGGTGTTGAATGTGTTCTTGTAGGTAGAGCATAGCTCAGCATAGGAGATTGCTATGCTATTCCACAAGTAACTGCACTGCAGAAATCACATTTTTTAGTGCAACAACTGTGCTAACAGTTATATTTTAGTTACTCTCAAATTATTTTCATGAGGTTAAGAAATAGCTATATGAAGCATCTGATCCTCTGCTATCTGTGGTTTCACCTTATAAATTTTGTGGTCTCAGAGCTTGTTTGAGAGGTTCTTCCACCCTCTGGACCATTGAACTGTTGCTCCTGGTTCCTCACAACTTGCCCCCAGTGGAGGATACTGTCGCCTTGACCGTAGTAATAGAAAAATACATGGAAATGCATATATACATACACATATACACACATAAATGTGTGTGTAAGTATAAGGACATAAATGCATACTTGTATGTATATATATAAATATGTGTGCGTGGCTATTTCTATGTTCCACTAGAACTGTGAAATGATATGTCCTGCTTGTTTGCTTGTTTCTAATGGACAGAGGAGAAAGGATGGTTGCTTGCATGGAGGAGATGGCATTAGGCTACAGGAGCTGGGAAGGACAAGAGATCTTTTCAACTGATTGTACTGCTGGATGTTTCATAATATGGCCTCTTTTGGCGGGGTTATACAGCATGGAGCACATGCAGCAATCACACACATGCTCAGAGGACACACTGTAAGTTTTACAAGCAGCGTTCAAGTTATAATACATATCACTGTTCTGGGCCAGATTCTGCTTTTCAAGTACCTGTCTTTCTGCAGTGATTCAAGAGAGCCATTTGCATGAATGATAGTGGCAGAATAAGAACCTCTGCGTCTTCATCTGCCTTTCTTTTCAGCTTGGTAACAGAAACTTCACTGTTCAGGTTTTGCTGTGCTGCCTGTGATGAAAAGATTTATATTTGCGTTTAGAAATCCAGAGACATATGGTGAATGTGAGAGCTGGTCAGCAATCAAGAATGATTGATTCAGGTTTAGTAGTATCAATTAAGTGACAGAGAAGTTTTAATCTTTCTTTTTTTATTATTTTTTTTTAAGCTTGGGACTTCACTGGAATATTATAACTCCCTTAACCATGCCCGTGACAGCTGACTTGTACCCATAAACTTTGGTGCATTGATCTATTAGTTGAGCTACTTCAATACATCTTCTTTTCCATAAATATGTCTGAAAACCTGCAACTTTTTTCCAGCCTCACCAGAGGTATCCTTATTTGGAGTGATCTAATATGTACAGTGGTATCTGCACATGCAGTCTACTATCTGCTTTGAATAGCCATACATAATTCACGGGGAGCAGTATGGCTGTGTGGTAACCTACAGTTAAGTAGAATTTCCCTCCTCACAGTAGAAAGAGGCACTGGTTAATAAGAGTTCCCCTCTTTTTTTCCCAGGGGAAGGGGGATGGGAGGGAGCCATGGAGGAGGTCTAGATTGCTGCACCAAATAAAACAATGCAGGGGGGGAAGAGAGAGGGAGGGAATAAAAACAGAAAAAATGAAAAGGGAAAGCAAAGCTTCTTCCTTCTTCACATTTTTAGCTTATGTCTTTTGGATTCGTTCCCTACTTTGTGTCAGTTTTCTGTACTGACAGCAATTCTTGTACACAGTCGCATGGCGAGATTAACTTTAAATCCTCCCCTCCTCCTTCCCCCTCCAGCCCCTGCCTGTCATTGTCTGCTCTTGAGTAAGCAAAGTGAATGTGGTCAGAGCGGTGTGGGACTGTGTTTTTCCATTCTCAAGGGCAGCCACCCTTCTCATCAGCAAATCCATGCTAGCTGCTAGAGCCTCATATATTAAACTGATTTTCAGTCGCGAGGTTAGTTTCTCACTGGTGAGGCACTCAGCATAATAATACTTTACACCTTGTACTTCAGCAGTCCTTTCTAAACACTAATTTAGCCTCACATCCCTCTCTGAGGTAGGTCAGTATTATCCCACCATATGAATGGGGAAGCAGAAGCCCACAGAGGTTAAGTGACCTATCCAGAGTCATGCGGGAAATGAGTAGCAAGGAGGAGAACAGAAAACAAAGCCCCCCTGGCTCATAGGCTTGCGTGGTACAGTTGGAAAAATTACCAGGTGTTCAAACAAGGTTTGTGGCAAAAGACCATAGAATAAAAATTAAAAATAAACCCTCTTGGGGGAAAAGGGGACACTTTATATTCACTGTTTTCAGATGAGAGTACCGAGGTGAGAGAAGAGTTAAGTGATTTGCTTGAGATCCCATAGGCAATTCTTACCAAACATAGAAATTATGTGTGTAGTGAAGGCAAGAAGAGAGACTGTAATTAAATAAGTGACTTCTCTGATTGTGTTATTAAACACAAAGAGACGAGAAGACAAAAGAAGTGTAACACTCTGTGTTGAACTTTTAGAAATCCAAAGTCAGTTGCAATTTTTATTTGATCATAATTCCTTTGTTTGACTTTTATTTTACTCATTTATTTTCTTTCACTCATCCTTTGTTTTCTTTTGACAGTAGATATTTTAATTATTAAATTCCTTGTTTTCTTTAAGCATGTCAATTCTCTTAATCATTCTGTTTTGTTGCTTCTCTCTTTTTATCTGATTTCTATTCCCCATCAATACCCAGTTTCTGATTTTAAAACGTTTCATATATTTACTCATATTTTCCGCTTCTCTAATTCTTTGCTGTGTATTGATCCTCAGCTCTGGTCTCTGCCATTGGTTGTTGAATTCTAGAGAACCATCCCTCTTCACTATACTTTAATTTAATTATGTTTGTTGTTTCCAGTCCCTCTCTGCCAATTTGGACTGACATTACTGAAAATTAAAAAAAAATAACTCTGAAATGATGTCTTTACAGAAGATGAAGCTTCCTTAGAAAACTGTATTCTACTGTTTCTCACAGGAACTCTTAGAAGAGTCATGTGAGATTTTTATATGATATTATGTTTTATGTTATGTTATACTATTATAAGGTGTTTATAGCATTGTAGCTTCTTTTTGACACAAAGCTTGAACTCCTTTCCTAGGAAAATGGTATACTATTTCTATAATCAGCTCTCAGGTCTTTAAAAAAATGTTTTGCATGAATCTATGAGGTTTAGCGGTTCATCATAATATGCTTTATTTCTGTCCACCTAAAAACATCTGTTAAGCATAGTTATGAATCTAAAATCACATTCATGCCTATCCAATTTGGCTAACACTTTGGTTAAATATCCCTTGCAAGTTCCACAACTGAAATTTCTGTTAAACCTAAAAGTATTTCTTTATATTGACTTAAAAATTTTTCAGTTTCCCTTTTTACTTTTGATGCCAGAAAGAAAAGGGTTCTCGTGGCTGTTTTTCTCATATCTACATACCTTTTTTTTTTTTACTGTTCTTTTGTCTTTTCATATGATGGTCCACTACCGTCTTAAACAGATTGCCCAAACTTTCTCAATTTCTCTTTTCCATGCCTGTCCATCACTTTGCTACTGTATGTAGTGTGTGTGTGTAACAACATGCATAATTGTATGAGCATAAGATTGTAATGGCATTGTTTAAACCAGTACTTCCAGTAGAAATCACTATCTTTTCCTTAATGCAACTGAAAAGCTCATTTGTTTCTTTGACCCTAAGACAAAACCACATGCAGAGCCAAGCTTAGATCCCCAATATTTCTGTCCGCTCCTCTGCTTATCTCACTAGGTCATGACTCATATGATAACCAAGATCTCAAAGAGCTAGTCATTAGTTCCAGCTGGTACCTAAATATAACAAACTGTTTTGATGCAACAGAGTGATGCGTTTATGTCAGATCTGTGGGGTCCGTTCTGCCATCAGCTCCCAAACACAAAACTCCCCATTGATTTTATGTGGAGCATCCCTCAGCAGACTGTTGGCACATCACAGCTCCCCAGTGATTCCACAGTGGAAGAAATTCAAGGAATTTGTCTCTGACCACAGAATTTATGAGGCCATGCAGAAGTCCTTCATGAACGGCGGGGAGCAGGGAAACAGTTCAGAGCCTGTTGGGTTTCTTCCTTTCTTTTTATTTTGCTTGTTCTCTTTTGGGACTTCACATGGGAAGAAGAAAGAGTTGAGAGGGAATTCTGGAAAGTTTTCAGCTCTGGTCCCCCTGAATTTTAGGGCTAAACTCCTGCTATCCTCAATGGGAACCGAGGCAAATGCTGAGTATTTTCTCATTTTTACAGATGGGTTTTTTTTGCATGTTCAGATATGTTAATGTTCAATTCAACAGAAGTTTTAATAATACATTTTTAAAATGTACTTTGTTCTGCTATAAAAGAGCATTTTGTTCAATTCTAAAATATTGCTTTTATGCCAAAGAAGAAAGCTTGTTGTTGCCTACAGGGTGTGAATTCATAGCCAAAGCACACAGGATGTCTACAGCTATCTTCTTTGGTGGTAGTTCTATATTCCTATATATTACTTCCATCACAAGATCTCAAACTGTTTTCAAGAAATGTTTCTCCACCTGTAATCTGCAGAGTATTTGTGATCCAAGAAACATTCAAAAGTAGTCCAGAGAAAAGCTGTAATTCCCCTCCTCTGCACTGTCCAGTGACTGCAGAAGAGAAATATATTACAAAACAAATGCTACATAGACTCATTCTTACATACACAAGCAAAAAAATAAAACGAGGTGAAAAATACAAATAGCAAAGGGGTATGTCAAGTTCAATTTTCCTTTTATTTCATTGTAAATGAAATCATTGCAGCAATGTTAGAGAAAATGGGCCTTATATCTGATTTTTTTTTTTTGCTTTTCTGAGGAAAGTTTAGTCCAGCATAGCAATAACAATATTGAGAAGTAGTTCTCTTAAAGAAGTCAGGGTCCTTATCCCTATTTTATAGGTGGTAATAATGAAATACAGTGCCAAATGAATCTTGTTATGAGGACATGCACCTAAACAGTACTTGCTTTCAACATACTTCTTAAATGGAAATGGGACACTTTTCCCATTTAAAATTGTTTTAAAATGTTAAAAGTTTAAAAATTGTATTTGAAGCAGTGTTATGAAGATAAACAAGTACGTGTGCATTTCAGAACTATTTTTGCAGTCAGTCACTATGCTTTAGAACTTCAGGCTCATAATTTATTCCACTTAACCTCAGGCGCTCTCGCCGCAGGGCTGTGTGAGGAGCAGAGCCACTGCCATGCATGGGGTTGCTGCATCCAGCAAGCCGACAGAGGGGAGGTGAGCTCTATGCCCCCAGGTCCAGCCAGTAGCGAGTCTGAGCGTGTATTCCCTGTACATACACACACATGTACACCTGATGCATATATAAGCATGCACACCCAGCTGGCCACACGGATCAGTCCAGACAGAAAACGCAGTACTCATGCAAATACAAACAGAACCAATGGCCTCATCCTGTTCCCTTCCCTGGCTGAGCCAAATGAACGGCAGTGGAAACTACGTATCAATATGTACCATATGGTATGCTCCAGCAGACAGTCCATCTGGTAGCTGTCAGTGGATCTCAGTCTCCTCAGTTGCTGGTACCTGGACATACATGCCCCCTTGGTCCACTGCCCCACTCCAGTAGCCAGTATGGACCCCCTCACACACAGATAGACACACACACACACGCACAGATGCACAGCCACACACGGAGGATCTCTCCAGCACCTGGCCTTAAATACCCAATTTAACCAGTTTACTGGATCACCTGTTGTCCCAGTGGCCTCACACTCAGAGCCACACACGTGGAAACAGGTCTCCCTGGTAGCCGGCTTCAGTGACATACTGCTTACAACCCTACGTGGCCACTTCGCTATACCAGAGAATCTCTTATTTTCACTACACTTCCTCACATCTGCAACTGCTGCTCCGATATATTTTATTTTTTTCCATATCAGTCACTAAGTCTTTTACAAAATCCAGAATAAACATAACACACATCTAAGAATCAAAAATGCCATCTGCTTTGGCGCGGTGTTGCTTTTTGATGTGTCAAGAAGGTGATTTTTTTTTTTTCTTCTGAAAGATCAATGGCATTGGAATATGCACCTAAATACGTTACAGGCTTGGCAAGCTTAAACAGGGACGTTTTTCACAGTCCAATGTTTTATTGGAAACATTATATATGGGATGCGAGACAAGTCCACATGGATTTAAAGAAGATTAGTGTAATCAGTGTTACGTTTTATAGTTTTGCTGCTTAAGCTCATGTCCTCGGACAACTCACATCCAGGCAAGAAGAAGATGCATGCATTTTCTCTCAAATAAGAATACAGTTGATTTTTCTCCTTATCCAATAATATAGGCCAGTAAGTCTGAACCCATTTCTCAAACCTGTGAGAAGATACTTGTGCAAGTAGTCCCAGGGAAAAAAATAGTACGAGATGACTTTCAGAGGTAAAAGCTCACTCATGATTATAAAAGACCCCAATACGTGGCTTGATTCAGTCCTAAATCAGAAGATATATTTAGTTTTTCAAATTCATTTTCATTTCTATTCCTTCTCTCTTTTCCCTGATGATCTTTTCATATTTTTATTGTTTTAATTCAACCATTCGCTCATTTAATTCCCATTTGTCTTTACTGTTTCTGTTTTCTTGGGTTTTGCTTTCTTTGATACTGTATGTATCTACTAGATATAGCTGTTAAATATGAATTCAAAAGTGACTGAAATCAAGTGTGTCAAGGCTGCGGGAAATGTCTGTGGGATTTGTAGTGCAGCACTGAAGGAAACCCACACACTGTAATAAGAAAATTCTTTGCATTGTAAACCTGAGGTTCATACAAATGCCATCCAGAGCTGTTTCTGTTATTGTTATATACTTTCCTTTAGCACAGTCCTTGTTTTCATAGTAATGACAGCCTTGTCATTACAGTACAGACCAGGAAATAACAAGGTTTGAATTCCACTGCTTTCTCTCCCATACATCCTCGAATGAGTCACTGAGACCTATTTTATAATGTGGTCAAGAAGCATACGGTTACTTTGGTTTAAGAATTCAATCAGAAATCCTA
The DNA here is from genome assembly GCA_013400055.1 of Nycticryphes semicollaris. Classification (NCBI taxonomy): domain Eukaryota; kingdom Metazoa; phylum Chordata; class Aves; order Charadriiformes; family Rostratulidae; genus Nycticryphes; species Nycticryphes semicollaris. Next base: position 286,299 of record VXBJ01003289.1, on the reverse strand, counting down.
CTATTCCATTATCCAAAATGCATGAACACTTTTGGAAGAAGCCTAAGCTTTCTTTTTCTGATTTTCTTGGCTGAAAAACGGAGGTGATGGTAATAAATATGCACAGTTAAGGACTGAAATGTAAACCATTTCTGTATTTTTCTAGATATGAAAGCAATTATATTATTTTCATTGTTCAAAATCTATATTTTTGCTCAAATGTTTTCTAAATACTGACTACTGTATTTCCTCAAACCACATTTTCTGTCCTGTCTAGAATAAGGGCACTGGTGATCAATACTTACTGCTTAATTGCAGAAATGAAAAATATTTAATCTTCTTAAAACTGCTATAGAAACATTCTGTCAAAGCTTTTATAATGCTGGCATCAATTAATAGTTGTTTGATCCCAAGAAACAATTTGTAGGACAATTTGGTCTCATAATTACCTCTTCTGCAGGTAAGAAGGAATTTAAATAAACTATACAAGTCTTTCCATTAGATGATGCTAGATCCCAGTTCAGCTCTATTATATTGTGTCAGGAGCCCAAGGTTAATTCCTCTCTCATGGCTTGACCGGAGAAGGTGGACATATTTTGTTCAATGTCAGAAACACAAATTAGCATGGCTGGGCACAATCAATAATTTGTGCTAAGAAAAGCTCAAGGCAAGGATAACGAGACTGAAGGTATGTTGGCAGAATGAAGGAGGAATCTGAGCTTGTCAGTCCTCACGGTTCAGCTTTTAACATCAGCATAATAAAGCCTATAAAGTACACTACTGTATAACCAGATATTAAAGGCTCCATAGACCATAAGTTGTGAAATACTACAGACAGGAGAGTGAGTGAAGAGGGTCTAGATGTTTTGTGATTGGCTTCTAAAATCCTCAAAATTTTGTACAGTAAAAATTAGAAACCTGAAGCACTTGAGTAGTGTGACAAGATGGGCTGCTGCAGAAATTTGGAAGAACTGTACAGGTTGTGCATTTCATATCATATCATAACATATGCATTAATCATGAGAAATACATGAACTAACTTGATCAAGTAAGGTCCTTATCCCTGTCTGCTTCTAAAACATGAGGTTTACTTTCTATGTCAGGAAACCTGATTCTGGTAAATCCATCCACACTGTCTCTTATTTGGGTTGTCTGGCTCTGCCACCTCTAATTCCTCCCAACAGATTAGCGATGAAGTGTTTTGCTCTCAGTGGTGAGTCAGAGCATCCAAGCTCATGTCACATGGGCTCCAAAATCACACAGACAGCCCTAAACAGCTGCAGGGACTGATGCCAACTTTATCCTCTTTCACGGTAATCTCATTAGTACCTAGCTATGAGGACACCCACAACTCGGATATGGAGCGTGGGTAACTAGACAAGAAAATGACTGTGAATTTATCTTGATAGATTCCACATCATAAATAGTCCAACTAATGTTGACTGCCACTTGCCACTACTATTTCTTTGGAGAAGAAAGAAAAGTGAATTATAAGTTTGGTTTTTTTAAATGCTAATTAAGATTCCCATGGAGCAGAGAACAAATCACTGGGCAAGTTCAGAGTAAATTTGGCTTTTGAAACCTTGTACTTGATTTTCATTGTGAAGTTTCTTATACAATGTGATTGATAGGAATTGGATCTGAAGCAGTGATACGTTAGGAATATGCCAGTATACAAGGATCACCTGTCCCTTTCAGATATCTACCTGCAAAAAATTAACTCTTCATGAAAGTCTAGAGGGTTTGGGATTTTAGGGGTGAATTGTGTGGTATTTTTCCTCCCCCATATAAGATCCCTTCTTAGGAATAAAACTACAGGTTTTGAACTGTTCTTTGATCTGATCGCCAGCATCTATAGATTCACTAAAAAGCCACTTGACCAAAAGACCAAAGAAAATGGAGACCTGTCAGTGTCATAAAACCAGGACAAACCCTCACCAGCCCAAAATCTCAGGCAAACATTAAATCTTTTCTTTGCATTACAGCACCCCACACAGACTTAAAGGTTTTCCCATCTACAACTTAATGGACTTTTACCATGTGAAAGTGGAACTTAATCTGATATATACCCACATCTAAGCCTATATGATGGGGTAAGAAAGGATTTTAATAGCAGTACTTTTAATAGTTACTATCCACCAATTTAGGAAAAACCTATAGAGATACCTTATCTTTTGAAAGCATCAGACTACAAGACTATGAAAATACTCTTATTGTTTATAAGTTTTTACACATTCCTAAACTTTAAAAGCACAGCAACTTGCATTTTGCTATTATTCACATTTTTTCCAGCATTCTGGTCCTTGTGTCCACATGTCCTACCCCCAAAGAGGAACCAGTCAGGAGCTAGCACCATGTCTACAGGTACACGGACATGTTTTCTGAGACACTTCAGAGCCCTTAAAAAGTATAAATACCTGGGACAGACTAGCCTCCCTGCTGTGTGTAAATACTAAATAGTGTCAGTAAGTTCAGCTCGCTGGAGGGATTTATTCTGTTGTACCAGATCAAGATTGACTAAAAATATCACTTCAATGACTGGAAAAAATAACCTTTCATAGCTAGAATATTTCATAAAGGCAAGTGTTTGTTTTATGTTGCTTTGTGAAAGTCCAAGACCCAGAAAACCATCTGGAAACATCCAAATATATATATTGATAAATTTAGAGTGAGTTTTTGCTGCCAAATGTTCCTCTTTGACAAAATATTTCCATAATAACCAACAGAGGAACCTCTTCATCCAGTAAAACAGTAAATAAACAAAAAGCTCTAGCAAAAAAACCCACCCAAATTCTCCTTCCTGAACACGTGAGTCTCATCATATGGGCTTCACCATCCAGATTCTAGTGAGGTGAACTATTTTTTTGACATAACTTGTAACTAAATAACCACAAACCAAAACCTTTAAATAAAGAATTAATGGCTACTTTTTTATGTACAAACACATTTGTATTTACCTTCAATGCTCTGTTTATTTTTATTGCTTAACTTAGTTTTCAATAAGGAGAGTGAAACCACACCTTGTGAAATCAGAATGAACACTGCCATGTCTGCGAACTGGGATTTGTAGACTAAGATCTAAAGATATTTTTAATGAAGTGGAGAAATTCTGAGACTTTCCTTTTGGCATTCCAGCCCACAGATTAATTCAGTTGCAGTAACCATCCTTAAAAAGTTAACTCCTTGCCATATACCTTACGGAATTATGATTTGAAGCCCTTCAAGAAAACTGTTATTTAAATCTCTCCAATTCGGAAAAGAAACTGAGCAATGATCTTTTATACCCTCATGAAATATTGTTAACATGAAGATACTAATCAAAATGGTGGTACCTTTTTTCCTCAATATATTTATGAGACTAATTCAGAAGGAAAAAAGTTCTACCCTAACCAATCCTGAAAACTAATTTCAATGTACACACTTTGGGAACATAGTCAGAGCCGTATTTTTATCACAGTCAAAAATAATTCAGTTTTAATTCAAATCTTTCAAGGACTTTCAAAGTCCTTAGAAAGACTTACAGAACCCATGACTTTTCTATCATTTTACAGAAGGGAAATGCTACTTTTATTATTCGTGAATTAGCTAATCTAGAATACTAAAATAAAAGTTGGAAAGAATTTTCACCTCACAGGGTTTTCAGAGGTATTAGTAGTGATTTGTATTTACACTGAATATTCTGTTTATTTTTAATATTTTATACATGAAGAATCCCAGCTTTGATCAACATATTTCTGACTGCGTTGGTAGAATCTCTGGTCACCCAAGCTTTTGTGTATATTTATTTCTCTAGGTGATTGATCCAGAAGCCCACTGGAAGTCTTTGATATATTCCTGGATAGAATCACAGCCTCATACTTTAAGTGCCTCAAATGCATCTGTGACTGCATAATTTCAATTTAACAGCAATGCTTGAAAAAAATGCAACCAAAATGCAACTAGACTTTCAATACGGTTTTAATTCAAAGTTCTGAGGATGAAATTGGGGCCCTCTCAGGGGTAAAGAAGGGAAAAGATTCATATTGCCTAATTTCCAGATGTCTAAAATGCAGTTGTCTGAGTTATTTACTTTATGCTCCCCTTTATAATCAATGGAGAGAAGCAGGTAACACTAAAGAGCAATTCATCTTCTCCTAAGATAGGAAGGATGAATGTGTTTTAGGTGTGCCTATTTCTCTCTGCTGACTTTGAGGGTAGTCAGGGATGACTAACTCAGATGAATAATTTTTAGATGTCTAAAGTTAAGTGAGATGAATCCCACCCAATAAGTGTACACATCCTTTTCTTCCTGTTTCATCTCTTTTTCAAGGACTTAATGGTAATAGTGCCTTGGACAGAATTTAATAATTAGGGATGTGTGTGTGTGTTTGAAATAAGAATGCTCTTGACACATTTATATGGGTAGATCGGACCTCTCTCTCACACTATCAAGGCATCAGCTCTTTCCATCCTCACCCCACTACTTCCTTAATGGGCCTGCAATCCCCACAAAGTGTTTGCTCTTCATCCACAGGACAGCCAGGGAGCAGGTGAAAAATGGATACAGGAGTGGGAGATGAAGGGGCTGAACCACACAAAACATCCAAGGTGAAAGAGAAAAACTGTGGGTTTGATCCTGAAATCTAAGGAGAAACACTTGTGTGATGGACGTTGTGAACCTGAGGCGTGGAGGATGTCTGCCAGCCAGGACTGAGCTGGGTCTTAATGGCCACATGGGGCAGCCACCTGAGGCTTTTCAGATCCATATGTAGATAAGTTGAGGGAAGCTGAAGGGCTCTTCCCTACTTAAGTCTCTTCCAGTGGCAAACATGTATCCAAAATACAGTTTTTAAGAGAACCCAATAGCTAATGGCAGTAATAATACATAAAGAATGTTCTAATTATTTTATCCATATTTAAATACTTTACTAAAAAATAAATAGGTATGAAAATGGTAATAAACAATAAACTTCATACCATTGCTGATATACCATTCATACGTTCATTGAACAATATTGAGTTATTTGGTAATAAAAGTCTAATGGTCTGTTTGTTTCAAATTTGGTGCTTTAAAAAAGAAATTATAATGACATTTTGTTTGACGCTGAAAGATGGAATTTACAGAATGAAAGTGTACAATTAATTCTTTTTCTTTGCTGTTTTCATAGCAGCAGTAATTCTCTATTAATGTTTTTAATAAAAGGTAAAATCACTATTATTATAAAGACATTATCATTATGCCAATAGCACTATAAAAGAATCACTTCTCTGATATGTATGTTAAATACACCCGGTGGGAGAAGAAATGGAGGCCGAATTGCTGCCGTATGTCAAATGAAATCACCTGGGTGACCTTGTAAGAATGGCTAAGACCATGTTCCAGACCCTGTGACTTGCTGAGTAGTAGGGTTGAATTTAGGTATTATTAATATAAGGTTTTAATAAAGTTGCCTGACCATGTTCAATTTGTTCTTTTGAGTCTTTCAAAAAAAAATTTCCATGATTACCACAGCTCATAGGCCCTAGGGCTTAAAAATGACCGCTTGTTTGTTTTCAGTGAAAAACAGTAGAGGCAGGGAATCAATTTAAATCAATATTTTCAGTAGAATTGAATAGAGAATTTACCAGAATGCCTTCTCATTCTTGTCTTCTTATATCTGGGGCCCCAAGTGCACTTGCATATATGCAAACCCACCTCCTCATAACTGTAGCAGGGGGTGCTAATTAAATCTAAGCTGGCCGTAGGGAGTCCAGCTGTACTCCTAATCAACTTGAGGAAAAGCTTCCCAGTGACTGCAATGACAACAGCAGTAGTTCTACATTGTACTAACCACTTACCAAGTCCTCAGTTTCACAAAGCACTGCACAACTCCCAAATTAAAAAAAAAAAAAAAAACACTGAGTATTCTCTTTTTGTAATTTACCCAGCTGCAGCATTAAACTGTACTTCTCAGGATCTAAGCCAGAAGTCTTAGTTCTGTTAGACACTATGTCTCCTAAATTTACGTAGTGCTCACTGAGACCAGCAGAAGGAGAAGTTGGGAAGAGGGATGGAGGGTGGTAAACAGCAATATTTCCTGTCCTTAAAGCCATACTCTTTTATGTTTCCATCCTCTTGTAATGGTTTGCTGTTATGAATAGGTAAAAGAAAGTGTTCAGCTAATTGAAATGATGTTAAATATTTAAAAGTAATTGTCCTATTCAGTACTGAGAAATAACTAACAAATACTCAAGTTAATTACTCAGTATTCCAAAATGTCCTTTGAATAATGATAGTGCGCTAGGGCCCTGAGTTTGGGCCATTAAAGTGCCCTTTCTGCCCAACTACCCAATGAATGCTTTAGGGAGACTCCTATTTTTACTGATTTGCAAACCTCTATAATCTATTTGAGAATACAAGTGACATCTTTCTTTGAGTATCCAGGACCCATGACCTCAGGGAGATGTGCTGTGTCACAGGCTTGACTGATAGAAAGGCAATATTCCTCCTTCAGACTCTAATTGGAACTACTCAGTGCAGCTGAAGAATTGAGCAACTCCTTATTATTCCATTTAATGGCCTTTTTGCATTTACAAATCATTTATCAGAATCATCCTCAAATGAAAAATGATAATAATAGCAAAGATATTTGGCACAATATGTTTGGCTTGTTATCCAGAGGCTTTGTATGGAGGCATCGAAGTACAGGGGATGATGTCATACCCTGGAGCGGGTGCAAAAGGGGAATCATTCTTAATTTCTGGCTGACTTCCCAGGCTTTCTCTTGGTCCTCTTCTACCGGAATCTGTCGCAGTGCTTTCAGTCACAGCTGTAAAATACTTTCGGAGAAACATAAAGTTTTTATGAGAAGAATGATAAAAGAGATGACTTATTCTAGGGCTGGGGGTTAATATTTGCACTTGTGGGCTGACTTTGAGAATTAAAAATAAAAAGAGATTGAGGAAGAAATTCAGAGTCCTTTATTTCCCCTTGCAGTTTTTCAGAAGACACAGCAGCAGCTTCACAAGTTCTCCTATGTAAAATTTAAGATACTGAGGTAACATCATGGGATTCTGAGTGTGGTGGGTTTATTGGTGGATAGACTCACCTGATGATGATTTGCCTTCTAACAGGAAGGAAGGAAGGAAGGAAGGAAGGAAGGAAGGAAGGCAGGAAGGAAGGAAGG
>VXBJ01003289.1:201474-268170 GCA_013400055.1 Nycticryphes semicollaris | reverse complement strand
ACTTTCTAAACAAAGCAAAGAACCTGCTGGACTTTTTCTTCTTCCTCATCTGGGGAACAAAGAACAGTACAGACAGAGTCAGCAAAGCACCTGATAGATCTAATTTGCACACTTCATCCCAAAAGAATCAAGCAATGATATTCACCTTGTTCAGCACTAGTATGGATATCAAATCAAAATAGCAGTTTTACCTTGAACATCCACCTTTTCTAGCTCTGTCTGGCCCTGCACAGCTCTGAACTCCCAGCATCAGAGGGATAAGCACATACTTATTGAAGCAAAGGGTGGGCTGAAGGAGTGGGAAGGAATCTTTTGCTCAACTTCCACTCCCAGTGGCAGATGCAACATGTCTGTAAATAGTTATTTCTATTAAGAACAGCTTTAGCTGTATAAGCCTGGAGTGATCTCATGCTAAACCCACCATGGGATACACAGAACAGTATTCCACCCTAACAAGACACATACTTGCAAAGCACCTTGGCATGTTGTGAATCTAAAACAAATATCACTCAAATTTCTTGTATGGCCAAAATTGGGCTCTTTTGAATATTAGTGGATTTATATATATAAATCTGTGTGAGTTTATGTGTGTGCATCTGTGTGTATGTTCAGAGAAAATACCATAATGACAGTAAATCTTCTTCCTCAGGCAGGATAATCTTGGGGATTTTTAAAAATTTTCCAGATTTGTCTTGTAATTATTATCAAACAATTGAGGAGCCAGTAGTTCCCAATGGTGGGGCTTGGGAGCATTTGACAGCAACTGCTTCCCTTTTTACTAAGAGATTAACAAATAATTCCATTCGGAGTCTGGAGCTACCGTCACACCTTGGCAAATATTAAATCACATAAAAGTTAATTCACAATATCCTCCTTCGCTGTATCAATGTTTTTCACATATTTTTCCCTTTACTCAAAAGCATTATTATTTCAGTACCTAGGGCATTAAATTACTGTATTAATTTTTTTCTTAATTTGTATGTATTTGATATAGTATCTGTTTTTAATTATCAGAAGTCTTATTTAATTTTGACTTCATTAAAAATTACATATGGAGTTGTACACATACTCATCTCTTCTACATGTGAGAAGATGCAATATTCTGTTAGCTGGAAATAGTCAATTAAAATGTTCAGTGCATAAACACAAAAATGTTTTCCCTTATCAAAGATAATACGGAAGAAGGATGGTCTTGTGGTTAAAACATTCAGTGCATAAATACAAAACACTGCTTCTCAACAAATATAATAAAGAAACCTTATGATTAAACAGAGGGAGGTAAGCCATCACAGCTGCATTCCTGACTCTGCTAGAAACTTCTGATACGGCTTGTGGCAAGTTACGTGCAGAAGATTTTCAAGCAGAGGTGATACAGGTGCCATGCTGGGAACACGAGTGCTATTATTCTCCAGAAACAGCAGAGGATGGGGAAATTTTCAACACTGTTCTGTTGGATTTCTGAGCATTCATCACTGTCTTGATGCACTGATGTCACCTGTATGGCAGTTCGGAGGCTATTGGGAAGGCAGCAGGAAGTTCCCAGATGATAAATATACATATTCCTCCACATTGCTTAGGACCTCCGAGTGCTGAGGGAGCTGGCCTTGGTCTTTGTGGTCCTTGAGATAAAAAAGAAGTTCTATCAATAGTTGCTGAGCTAACTGCTTCACACAACAATAATTTACTATTGCCCTGCACTATTGACATCAATAACCCTGCTCCCTGAGGAGCCTTTGCCTTCCACACGCAAGTACACACAGCTTTCTCTCAGGTCCCAACGTGCCCATGAGATACTTCAGCACCCTCCCTTTCCCCTGGTGAGGAGCAGCATGTTCTACTCCTGGGTCTCACATCTATGGGGCAGGAGGTCACATGGGATAATAACAGCCGAGCCCAGCTGTCTGCGTCTCTCCTGCTTCTCTGCTCCTCATTATCGTTGGGCTCACAGGAATTTAAAATCCTTTAGAGGCAGAGGCAGACAGACAGACACAGAGCATCTTTTTTTTTTGCAGTCTCTATCCAAACATCGAATTGCATTTACTTGATGTGCTGCTTATCTGCAGTTAATTGTATAGACTTTCCAAATATGAACGCAGGGCCAAACTTTTCCTCACTGTGGTTCTAATTCATGTGAAGTAAGAATAAATAAAGGAATAAAAGATTAAACAGAGGACTTGGATGTCCTTCTGTTTTTTGACATTAGAGTTTAAGTGGAGTATAAACAATGAAGTGGTCAAATGCTCAGTGTGGTGGTTTTTTTAATGTAGAAGCTACTTTTAACTTTTTTAGAAAAATGTGTAGGCAAAAAGGTACCTCCAGGTCAGATCAATCACCTTTAATACCAAGCAAAGGTTTTAGATACCAATCTTGTATTGGCATGGCTCAGTCAAACTTCAGGCACCAAAATCCTTTATTTGATCTAGCGATAGGTTCCAGCCACTTGCTCTCACCTGTCCATGGTGTTATGAAAATGTTGTATTGTTTTTGTACCTGGACTAGTCTCACCCCAAAGTGATGTTAGATATCTAACATTATCTACAGGTTCCTTTATGGAGATGGACCTGGCATCACGCTGCCTGCAGATTCACGTGCTGCTTATTGCATAGCTTGGTTTAGGGTAACCATTTTTTTAGGTGCACAGATTTGAGAGCTAATTACTCTTGATAAAAATTAACCTGAGCATCGAGAGAAGAAAATTGTAGATGTTGGTTAATACTTCCAAACTTTTTTAATATTAATTGGTTACATTCATGCAGGGGTGCACAGACATATACAATGAGACTTCAGACTTCAAAAGTACATGTGCATGTGATTCTCTTTCTCATTGCTTTTGTTAGCTGTGAGAGGTAAGCACCAGGAAAATGATTGCTATAGCATAGTTTTACATTGCCAATAAGAATGCCAGACTTTATTTTAAAAGTGACAACTCCACAGCATTGCAGCTGGATGAACATGAAACAGTACCAGGGGACAGACATAGCTAGAGTAAGATAACTTCAGGGTTGTGACTTGTGAACCAGAAGGAAAAGTAATGAGAAAGAAGTTTAAATATTTTCAGGGAAAAGAAAACTTAGTAAATAATGTTTGATAGGACCAAAACTGTTCAAGAATTTGCATGGAATACAAAGAGTGATTTTGCCAAAAGAAAAAAGCATTTCTTTATATGAAATGTTTTTCAGAACTACTGAAAGATTTCATCTTTTTCATAGCAATATGTTTCAGATCCTTCTTTTGGAATAGCATTTGTCATTTCAAGGTTGACCTTAAAAAATGGGGGGAAAAGAAAAAAAGACAAAAGACTTCAAAACTGAACAAAAAGTCAAAATATTGAATTTTAGACCAGATGACGTTTTTGGGCAAATCCCAAATTACTCTTTTATTTCCCTAAAGGAAATCTGGTTTGGTTTGTTCAAATTAATTGCTTTTTTACTTCTGCTTTTTTTTTCAGTTTCATAAAGCAAATTTAATTTTTCAGCTTTGTAGTGGACCTTTTTGGCAAGAGAGAAAGGGATTTTCAAAATTTGGATTTTCAAAATTTGCTTTGATAGAAAATAAAGATCTGAATCTGGTGTGCTGACTGTCACATTCATTTCTCTGCCTTAAAATTAACCAAAAAGTTTAAAACTTGCCAACTTACAATTGTAAAAGTCTCCTTAACTATTGCTGCCATTTATCCAGCAGTCAGATAAAGCTATATAGTGTTCTTCATACTGAACAAGTATAGGTTGGAAATTAAACACTTGCTTTTTAAATGTGTTCATCCTTATAACCCTTCCCATGATACTAATTAAAATTACTATAGGAAATACTGCATGTTTGCACAGGCAGATTAAGATACATTTAACACAATTTTTCCTAATCATTGAGCATGCTTATTAATCAAACCAAATCACAGAATCACAGAATCACGGAATTGTCAGAGTTGAAAGGGACCTCTAGAGATCCTCCCCTGCTGAAGCAGGATTGCCCAGAGCACATTACTCAGGACTGCATCCAAGCAGGTCTTGAAGGTCTCCGGGGAAGGGGACTCCACACCCTCCCTGGGCAACGTGTTCCAGGGCTCTGTCACCTTCACCAGAAAAAAAGCTTTTGTCCTGTTATTTGGAACTTCCTGTGTTCCAGCCTGTGCCCGTTGCCCCTCATCCTGTCACTGGGAACCACTGAAAAGAATCTGCCTCCATCTTCCTTCAACACCCTTTAGATACATTTATGCATCAACAAGGTGTCCCCTCAGCCTTCTCCAAGCTAAAGAGTCCCAGCTTTTCCTCATAAGGGAGATGTTCCAATCCTTTAATCATCTTTGTTACCCTGTGCTGGACTCTCTCCAGTAGTTCCCTGTCTCTCTTGAACTGGGGAGCCCAGAACTGGGTGCAGTATTCCAGTTGTGGCCTCACCAGTGCAGAGTAGAGGGGGAGAATGACCTCCCTGGACCTACTGGCCACACTCTTCCCTGTGCAGCTCAGAATTCCATTGGCCCTCTTGGCAACAAGGGCACATTGCTGGCTCAAGGATAGTTTACTGTCTAACCCGGACCTCCAGATCATTCTCCTCAGAAGCACTTTCCAGCAGGTCCACCCCTAACCTATATTGGTGCCTGGCATTCTTTCTCCCCAGATGCAGGACCCTACACTTGCCCATGGTGAACCTCATTAGGTTCTTCTCAGCCCATTTCTTCAGCCTGTCCAGGTCATGCTGGATGGTGGCACAGCTCTCTGGAGTGGCAGCCAGCCCTCCCAGTTTGATATCATCAGTGAACTTGCTGAAGATACACTCTGTCCACTCATCCATGTCATTGATGAATATGTTGAACAAGACTGGACCGATATTGACCCTTGGGGGACACCACTGGTTACAGGCCTATCGGATTGGTCAAGCATGATTTACCCTTGGTAAATCTGCATTGATCACTTCCAATAACTTCCTGTTCTTCAACATATTTGGAGACAACATCTTGAGTGAGTTGATCCAAATTCTTCTAACCTTGCTATGGGCAGGCAGAAACCTTGCAAAAGAGTCATGTTAGAGATCTCTTCCCAGAAGAACAGTTTCTTTCCATTCTACATGCATAGTGTTTTATCCCTAAAGAGCCATTTTACCTATATATGTTACATACCCTGCCCTACAAGCTGTATCTCATGGTCTATCCCTGGTTTAATATTACACTTATGTTACACTGCCTGAACCATGGTGCTGAAGATTAACTTTGAAAATATTTCGGAAAAGATGCTTGTGTTTAGGAGTACCCAAGCACAAAAATGTCTCTAATAACTGCATTTCAACTAATATGCAAACACACTCCAAGGTTAATTGCTCTGATTACTGCATTAACCAGAAACATGTGCCTTTTCTTACATTAAAGCAAACAATTATATACTTGTTCCCTTCTTATCTCCAAGGCCCAAATACTCTATCATAAGCCACAGAAATTTACAAAGATTTATTGAGTTCTCTGAAAGGTATGACTATTGCTTTATTTTATACCTGTTATTGCAAAGAGCTTGCTGTACACAACAAATATCACAGTGTAGTCAACAAGGACTGTCTTAAGCTGATAGAAGTGCAAGAAAATCCCTGCTAATAGTGGAACTGTCATTTTGTCAGACAATCTAAATTTCAGATCTAATTCTAACAAAATGTGGATTTAGGTTTTTTTTAATTGAATCCTATTAATTCTTTCAGAGTACTGAAACCACAAAGTACTGCTAAAATTCATTCTATTAATTAAGACTCCATAAAGGCTATATATATAATCTATATGTATCAGTAACTGAGGTGTGCTGAGTGAGGAGACTTGCTGAAGTGTGAGCTGGATGAAGAAGTGAGTAGCTGCCTTTTATGTATTAGTTTCTTTGGCATTAATTTGCTTTTTCTTTTCCTTTTCAAAGCATTTTGGTATGCTTAGTGTATTTCAAATCTCAGCATTCCAGAGAAGCTACAAATTTTTTCTGATACACAGCATTTTGTTTGAGAAAAACACAAACTTCCTGATTCAGGTCTGAGGCTAAAAAAAAAGACGCAGAGGTCCTTGTTTTAATGGCACTGTTATCCCGATACTTCACACAGGTTTTCATTCCCTAGAGCACAGGCTGGCATTTTCTATCCAGCTAGAATAGCTTTTTTTATTTAAAAAAAAAAAATAAAAAAATGTTTAAATGGAAAGGTAAAATTCTCTTAGAGGACCTTGCTGCAGTCAATGCCTTAAAGCTCTTTTGTCCTTTGCATTTGTATCTACTACCATTGCTATTGAATGAAGACCACTCAAACTGAACACAGGTATTCTTGTAGCATAGTTCTGCTTCTAACTGACAAGAGAAGAAACTGAATACAGAGGTTGAAGGAAGCATCTATGAAGCATCTTTCTTTCGAAGACGTCCGGCTGTTTACAAGCACTCTGTCACCTTAAGAGTAGTCACTAGATCCTCCAAGTTTGTAAAGTAAGGACATGTTTTCTGTACCTCAGAGGCTTACCACAGTATCTTATTGATCAATGAGATGTGTTGAGAATTTTTCTGAGATGCCTGGAGGTTGTATTACTGCCTTCACGTCATTATAGTGGAGCTGACTATCTTGTGTAAGGTAACCCAATAACTTCATTGGGTTGTGGGCTGCTTATAAATATTGGCCAATGACTAATTCAGTTCTTCAGTATCAGGCAAGGTTTATTCATCCATATATAGCTTAAATATTAACTTTTACTCAATCAATGTCTGTCATTTTCAAGGAAGAATGTCAAAGATGAACAGTGAATAATGTGCTGTACTCTATGGGTTGACAACAGGTTAAGAAGCAGTAATGGATAAACATCAAAAAATCAGCATAATTTATTTTTAAAGAAGAATTAAAGTTCAGAAGTGAAATCTTGAATATGCTGGGGTAAGAGACAGATCCATGAGAGACTACAGTGAAGCACAGTCTCATTTAAAGAGTCTCTTCAACTGGATAATAAGGGTAGAAGATTTTTCATTTTTTTGGCCCTTGCCTTGTGTATTGTTTTCTAGGTGGTGACATAGTACTAAAAAAACAGGCCAGGAACAGATATGACACAAAATCCAGGGTGGTGAACTCTGATGGGCTTGTGCTAGAGAAGAAACAGAGGTCTAGGAGTTCAGAAGCAAGGAGCAGGATGGATTTATAGAGGCAGTTATTCTATGTGAGATGAAGATGACAAGCAATTCTGGGTAAGGAAGTGACATAGAAAAAAAGAGACTAACTGCAAGGAAAACAAGATTTGAAATCACTTCCCTTTTCCTTAACTTTGAAGGGATGAAGCATCAATAAAATAATTACAAATCTGAGATAGATTGACTTGCCTTTCCATGCTTGTGATATCACTGGATAGTCTCTGGTAAGTGATGAGTATTTGGTTTAGAGTAGGTGGCTAGAAAACTTCTGTGTCAGCATCTACACAACCGAGGAGACCCTTCTACATATAATGTAGCCTGCTTTGATCATTTCCTAATTCTGCCTAGATTAGGCTAAGCAAATAGTTTGTGTACACGGTCATGTAGCATTTCAGTGACTGGCTACAGATGAAGAAATGGAAAAGCTTAGGTTACACCTGGGATTCTGCCACTAATTAAATAAAGAAACAGCAAAATGCAGATAGGTGAAATCTGATGAAAGTGTGAGAAAATGTGACAAGGAGCTCACTTTCTGGTGTCTATAAGGGATTACAAAATAGCAATTAAACAAGTTGTTTAACCTATACTAGAGACGTTAATTGGATATTTATAATGCTTTAGGAATCTAAGTATTTATGTATGATTGTATTTATGTAAAACATTTACTGGAATTATTTAAAACTTGAACTTTAAGACTCCCTTCCCTTCCCTTCCCTTCCCTTCCCTTCCCTTCGAAAAGCAGGTGCAGATTTAAGAAAAAAGGCTAAAAGAGCAACTGAAGTGAAGAGATCGATACTAAGGAATTCAATTAAATATCCCTCACAGGGGGTTTGCTCCAAATCTCATTGAAGTCAACAGAAAGGTTCCCAGTGACTTCAGTGGGGTTTTGATGAGACCCAGGGGACACAGCCAGAGAGGGCCCCCGTCAGTATTTTGCTGACTTAGAGCCCTTCCTCTGAGTCACCTTCTTTTTCTGTTTGTTTGTTGGTTGCTTTTTTTCAAGAGAACCCTTCTTTTATTTTTTATTTTCTCAGGCTTGTACTTTGGGTCTGCAGAAAGTCTCTGTGCCCTGAACCTCTTCTGTTGATTAAAACCTCCTCAAATATTCTGAATAGCGGTGGACATACTGCAAAAAGATTTCTTAATCACCTTTCCTGTTTCTGTGCTGTTCTGTTCTAGCCCCAAACAAGATTCCTATGTTTATGCAAAATATTAGCTGGCTTTATTTTTATTAAGGGCACGCTTTATTAATCTTAATAAATCAGTTTGTCGCTTGCTTTCTGACTGCCTCTCAAGTAAAACGGGGATTGACTGTGTGGTAACAGTGTTTATGTCATGCCTGACTAGTTTAAGGTGAGACTTTGAGTAGTTTTATTGCTTTTGTTTATATAGGTAAACCCAATCTGTGCGTTTGAAATGATTGATGAAGTGCAGTCCCACTTGGAGTGTTTGTCATCATTCATGTGCTGAAGTGACATTTCTTTATGTATTTTGGCATAAACATATGCAACTACTGGCAAAGCATTTGACCCTGGAGTCTGACTATTTGTCATTCTAATCTTTTTTTTTTCTTCTACCCCAAAGTCAGGCAAGTTACTGTATATTCTATCTGCATTCATGTTGCTAATTATTCAAGAGACAGTAAAACAGTCCTGTGGCTGGAATTGCATAAATTGCTGAATGTGCATTCTTCTTTTCACAAGTTAGGTACTTTGTTGCAATATAAATAAAGTTGGGATGTGTGTAAATGTCAAGACCAACAGCCATGTTGAGCTGCAGTAGATTTTCAGTAAAATCTGAAGCCGGTGCTTTGTCAACAGAATAAGGCGAAACACTGTATGGAATTTAGCAAATCAAATGTGAGCAGAGATTAAGTAAAATACATTAAATATATCTTGGAATATAATTTTCCAATAACACAGTTACAATGAAAAGCAAGTAACCAATAATTCACATTATATGGACAGAGATAAATGGATGGTGCCTTAACCTCCAGGCTCAGGGTTCAGACTGTGTGTTGTCTTGTTGGAAACCAGCTGATTATTTATTGGGGAAAATGTCAGAAAAAAAATTAAACTGTAAAGTAATTTTCCCTGGAAAGCAATCACATGTCATTTATAAAATATATCAACTTTTTTTAACCAAGAGTCATAAAAATGTGATACCTCCTCACAACTTACTTGTCTAAATAACAATCCTGAATATCTCATGGGTATTTACAGTATCTAAGATAGATTTAGATATTTGGATAGAGAAAGAAAATTATGAACATGATTTGATAGAAAATCAGTCCCAATCCTTACATTTTGCCCCAACATTATATGAAATTGTCTTTTTTTTTACAAAGTGACATAAGCATGAATTCTGCTGGGTTTAAGTATGAATTCTGCCCCAAATTTCCACACATTTATATGCAAAGAGGCATCATGCAAATTCTTCAGAAATACAGTGTACTGGTGAAAAGTTTAAGAGTTTAAGACTTGGTTTTAAATATACACCTAGGAGGACAGAAGACAAGCAGAAGCTATGCAGGACACCCAGCTACCTATGAGGCAGCACAAGGTGTCCATGCATAGTTGAAGTCCACATCCAGAGGATGGTTATCTCTAGAGTGGCTGAGGAGGTCTCTGCTTTCCACTGACAGGATAGTCTAAGGGTCAGTTCACTTGCCCACATCTAACAACTCCATTTCCTTGATACGTCCATTGGTCTCCAGCTGTGAGAGACCTGTAGTACTTCCATGCAAAAAGTCACTGAAAAGCTATTCAGATTTAGTCTTGAACCAAATTCCATTCTTATACAGGAAAAAAACAACAAAACCCAACTACCAAGATAATGTACCTAACTTTGCTATATATCTTTCAATTCAGACTAGGCCATGAATTTACATTGTATTAATATATAGGCTCACAATAAAACGTCTGTTACAAATGTAATATATTCTATTGGTACCAATACCTGTACACAAGAGTTCTGCATAAAGCCATACTATTTAAAGTATTTCTTTTTTTATATTTTCCAGAAGTTTCTGACAGACAGAAAAGCTAAGTATTTAGAGCTACATCCATTCTCCATGCTCTGAGACTAATAACCATGGCCATCTACATTTTCCTTTCCTTCTCCTGTTCTCTTTTATCTATATAAAAAAAGCTTAATGTAGCTTTTTCCCTATTACACTTGTCAAGGACTTTGATTTCCTCATAGTTTCTCTATTAAAATTTTACTTCATTTCACTCACAGTGTTAAATAGAATCTATTTTGAGCATTTTTCGAGTACCAAAAAAAACCAGTCAAAGGTTACCATCATGTTCGCAGCAATACTTTTATTCTCCTTCTCCCCCTCAAAATAACCCTGGCATAAAAAGGGAGAAAAGATGAGAAATGGTCTGGATTTTTTCATGGGGAATACTTGCCCTTTCAATGACGATACATTTCTTTGCACTTTTTGTTATAGGAAATGACATATAGTTGGAAAAAATCTCTGAGAAATGCTTCTCATTATCAAATCATTGTGTGCAGTAAATGTATTATGGCACTGCTAAAACCCATGACACAAACTAACCATTTCTGTGGTGGAAGATTAGCACAGAATATGCTGCAGGTGCACTGTTGTCTTACCTCTGGCTTTTTGTCTGGAATAGAGCTCACGTACATGCTGCATCAAAATATTTGTGGGCTGAGGAGGAAAGAGGGGGTTACTTGTCAGGCTTGTCTCTATTTCTGTCTGGCTTTTTTCTCAGGTTTGACTCCTTCTGGGATGTGGCTGCTTTGGAATATGTGGTAATATGTTGCATTAGATATGCAACAAGTCATGTGTAAAGCAAATACAGTACCACTTTAAGTGAATGTCTCTCTTGATAAAAGAATGTATTCCAATTACATTAATCCATTAATGGTTCATTTCCTCAGATAATTGGCTACTTACGTGCATCTTTATTTGCATCCACTAAATACATAGCCTAGAGTTACCAGTATCTATGTTAAGGCTAATGATTTCATCCTAGGTTAGCACTTTCAAGCTCGGACCAGTTAAAACAACATAATTTCAATGAATGGATTCGCCCCCAAAAATAAATTTTCTTCATTGATTGATTTCCTGCCTTACTGTTACAGCTTATAGCTAATTCTGCAGGCATTTGAATTCCTCTTTAAGAACAGTATGTAAAGGAAAGACAATGTCTCATTTGGTTATTGCATTAAAAGAGCAACCCTAAATAATAATTTGTCATTGGTATTTTCTGATGGTGAATAAATGCTGAAACTAACAACAATCACTGTTTTGTCTTTTAGATATTGAATTCTGTACCTCTTAGCAGGGAAATTTTTATTTTTTCAGTGAAATATTAGATTTATTTCATTGTGAGAAAAATCTCTCACGCTTACTCTTTCATAAGAATATGGCCTGGTATATTAGAAATAAAATCCAAGTTTCACTATTCATAAATTGTGGTTGGGTTTGAACACAGTCTCCAAGTTTTGACTTATGTATAGTTTTCAAAATTTGGTTCATATGTCTCTATCAGTTGCTGATTACAACACACAGGGGCACTGGTGATTTTTTATTAACCCTTGACAGAAGCTTTATTTTTCAAAAACATCTGAATAAGTGACGGGCAAAAGAAATTCCCTTATTTTGCAATGCAAGAATCCCAAATTTTCCTCCCCTTTTTTCTTCCCTTTTTTTCTCCATCTCATTTACACTTTCATTTCAGTTTATTTTTCGTCTTTTTGGCAGAGTTGTTACTGGTCCTAAATATTGATGAAGCCTCCTGAAATCTTGGCGATGTCCTTCTCCCAAAGCTCTGTGGATGTCTCAGTGTCCAGAATCCCAAAATGCTACCCTCCATGTTCTAAAAGCACAACAAAAAGATCAAGGTGTGTTTACCTTTCTCACATTGAGATATGCACTGGGGGCTGGATGTGGAATTGAGCCTTCCCTGTTAAAACTGAAAAAAATAATTTTTTCATTAAAACCAAAACAAAACAAAACAAAACAAAATAAAAAATGTGTTTTCTGAAGAGTGCTTTATTGTTTGGGTTTTGTTCATTTGGTTGTTTACAAAAACCAAGGGACCCAAGCCCCAGAGTGTTTCAGCCCTTAGTGAACCTCAGGAAAGAAATTAAAACAAGTCCTGTGACTCGCATCATGGAGAGCATCAAATCAGGTAATCACAGTCACCCACTCTGGCTTTAGAAATCTGTGGAGCGCCAAGTGCTCCAGTGTGCAGTAGCCTCTTGTAGGAGTTCAGATTCAATGGCTGCTTCTTGTTTCAGGCACCGACTCACTTCTGAAGAATGAGAGGTCTACCAAGTCATCATACTTTCTGCTGTGAGACAAAGAAAAGAGATGCAACATTTGATCTCAAAATTTCTGCCTGCCCAGAAAAATGGAACTGCTGATGACAATTGAATCTCTCTTCCTGAGTATATAATGTTTTTCTTGCACAGTTACATGAACCTAATAACCATATCAATCAGGGTTCTTGAAAGTAAAGCAATATATTCTACTGAAGTGTATGAGGAGATGTTGAGGTTAAGAATGTGTTTGAATTTCTGGATGGATGACAAGGTTGTTTTTGTTTCAAAGTTAACTGGGAATATGAAGAAGCTGAGAAATACTAGGCAAAGTGTACTCAGAGAAGTTTGCAAACAGAAGGGAAAATTGCTTACATGGAAGACCTTATGTTTCAAGTGCCTCTGGATTTAAACATACATGGATAAATCTATGTAGATTTGCAGCAAAGGTGTTAGGAGTGCAGCTATTGCACTTGTTTGGTATATTTGGAATTCAAAGCACTGTGAAGCTTCAGTATGTTCACGAGCTAGGGGCATAGCACTGATCTGTCATTCCCTCAAAACCAGCAAAAACCTTGCACTCTCAGAAGAGAAGAGCATGAAAGATGGAAAAAGCTAGGAAAGCAGGTAAAGAATGCCAAATTGATGTCCAACACTTGGCTTCATGGGGGCTTACAATGACTCTTGGATAATAACAAGAAATTTCTTCCAAAAAATAGATTAAATGTAGCCTTTGGCCTCAAGTTCTTGAAACTAATGCTGTGACTACTTGAGACATTGCTATTTCATGCTCCTGATTTCCCCCTCATTAATACAGAGCTGCCCTTTGTCGGTATGGATTTTTATCTTCTTTGTTGAATATGCTCTTCCCGTTCAGAATTCCCTGAATAGCAGGGATCACTCTCCCTCAAAATCCAATTGGATGACTCTAAAATGAATATACAGTCTGTCTTGGCTCTCTTCAGGGTAAGGCTTCAAAAGAATGTTGAACATTTGAGACATAACAATAGGAGCGTTCATGTTTTAGTCTCCAAACTTTCAAACCAATAGGTTGCTCAAGTATTAAAGTTATTTGCAATTTACACTGCTTCAACTCCCACCTGCAGCGATTCTCAAAAGTGTCTCCCTAAGAACAGGTTTTAATTCGATATAAAACTGCAGAGGGAAGAGGTTAGCTTTGCTTCCACAATCTTTCAGAGTGGAAAGAACTGGAAGTTGCTCACTCTTACTAAAGCATGTTCACTTTTGTGTTGTTGTTTACATAAGAGCTCCTGATACACTGACAGGGAGCATTTATTGCTCAACCTTCAGAAAAGAGTGTAGAAAATCACCGTTGATGGCAAGTTCTGAAATGATAAGTGAGAAATTGTGTGGAGGTGCTTTTCAGGCTTTGCTGGCCCAAGGATGAGTAAAAAAGATTGACAGTATGGTCAAATTTGAGAGCATGAGATTCCATAATCTGCTTTGCTTTAGCTGCCACACACAAAAAAAAAGAAGAAAAAAACAGTATGGCATTTGGAAGATGAACACCTGGAGAAGACCGAGACATTGGAGATTAAGCATCAGAGCAATCACAACAGAAAATGGTCTGACTGTGTCATCATTTCTGTTGAGAAACGCCAGGAAGCTCATGCCCTTGGTCTTTCCGACAAACACATATTTGAATGGTTTCACATCTCCTTTCTGGGATAAGCAACTGTCTTTCTGCAGAAAGCTGGTGGTATTCTGGATTTCACAGTGACACAGAGTTAAGGAACAGTTTGGGCAAAGACAGCCAGGTGTGGGCAAAGGGAAGTGCTTCTGAATAGACAAGGACTGAGACAGCCTTCAACTGGTCCTGGTTTAACACTGGAAAGTGAAGAACCAGATTCAAGTCTCTACTTCAGATCAATCACATGAGAAAGTAATCCTCTTTCCCCAGCCATGATGTTATTAGGTGCATTCCTCTCAGTTTTCATCAAAAGCCCCAGACACGAGCTTATCTTAATGTAGAAGGAGAAACTTTCAGATATGTCAAAAATATTTGTGGAATGGTGAGCCTTTTCACTGCAGTTTTGGATGAGATCCCCCATACTAGCACAATACGCATTTTTCATATTAAACCAAGTACAAAACAAATAATCTGTTTTGTTTGTATAAAGGTCTCTATCAGGGTTTGATATTATAAAAGATAAGAACAAACACTCCAGCACTTTGTGTCTGTTCATGGGTTGCATTCCTTGCCAGCCTCTCCCAATCTCTAACTTGAACAGAGCTGATCTCTTCAGTGGTCAGTGGCTATGTCTGCATCAGCAAGTTATTTAACACAACAGGGGCAGAACAGGAAGTGAAAGCAAGTGATGATGAGGTCCTCACATTTGTTATACACATTTCAGGAGTTCTACTTCACACAAGATTTAAACTTGTCCCCTGGACTGAACATCCCAGCCATGCATATAGTGTAATGTGGTTCAGAGAAGCAACCACTGATGTTTCTGTTAGTGACTGAATCACGCTTTATACCCACTAGACTTCTCCAAAAGGAATCCAGCTCGTTCATCAAAATGACTCTATGAAACAAAGCAACTTTCAGTTAGTGGAGATGTTCAGGCATTTTATTTAAAAACTAGATCAGTGGTCAAATCTAAACATTAATGCAGACACAACCTGCATAACTTTATGGAGAAGCTGAATATTTGAGAATGTGAGTGTGAATCTTGAATTAAACATTAGCGCTGAACACAGTTTAAAACTTCCTATATTTAAAAGTGTATATAGGGATTTAGAATGCATTTTTAAAACTTTAAAGAAGCAACATACATACAAAGTATTTGTTGGAGATCAATAAAATATTTGGCAAGTGTCAAAAATATAATGAAATTTGTGTTATCTGATATTTCTGAAGGAGTTTTCTTCCATCTTCTGACAGGTGTTAAGAGTCCTCTGACTTTTCACAACATTTTTGCCTAAGGCTGGGTAAGACCTTTTTGTATTTTGAGATCAGGTTCATTTTGAAAAAGCACCCCAAAGTTTAAATGTGTGTTTGGAACTCCAAAAACCTTCCCATGTTAGGCAACACGCATCTCTCCCTTCCCTATACAAACAAGTTCATGACTTTTGCTTTTCCTTCAGCAATCCAAATTTAAAGTACATTTCATGTCATCTTTGGCAAGATTGTGTAGGTTGATTATTTTACCAGCTCATCAAGAGGTGGGCAGATTACCTTTTCATCCCAATTCTTTTTGGTAAATCTGACACTTCTCTCTCTCTCTTGCTCCAGACCCTCCTTTTTCTCCTCTAACACATATCTGCATGTTGGCGTTTTCTTTTTAGCATGCTCATAATTACTCCTCTGGGTCTCACTATCATTCCTTTTAGCCTTTAAAGTGGCCTGGAACACAGCATGGTGTGCTAAAATTACCTTCTCATACAAGACCGTTAGAAAGAAATGTCTAAACATTTCAAAACAGAAAAATTAGCCTGATCTAAAACAAACTTTAATGTTGTTTAAAGTGTTTAGAGAATAGAAAGCGAATAGTCTGATCCTTTCCAGACACAGTACAGAAGTCCATTAAAATCCCTGATTCCATTCAAGAAGCTGCTGGAAACCCCAGGTCAGAAACTGAACTGGAAACAAAACAAACTTAAAGCTTCTGAACAGAAGGGATAAGTTTGTATTTCCCTGCCTAATGGAAATTAGGATCTTAGTGGACTGCTGTTTGGTATCTGGAAAAGAAAAATCTGTCTGTCTTCTATCTTTAACTGCTTTGAAGTAGGAATGTATTGGATTTTTCAAAGTGAAATGAGTTTCAGGGAAGAATCGTAACTTCTTGCAATGTATTAACTTTCATTGGCTTTTTACAGTGAAAATTAAAAATTCCTTGTCTAATCCCTAGCCATTTTAAATCACTGTTTCCTATTGGCAGCTGCAGAATAAACTTGGTCCTAATAAAACAAATGTGGAGTTTCCAAGGAGTCGCTATGCCAAGAAGTGCCTCCACCCCTCATGTCACTTGTAAGTCCACCTCTGGAACCAGGTCCAGCTAGGCCTAGGTCCTTCCCTAGTTTGCTCACACACCAGCTGTGTCAGCAATTTACCTTCCACACACTCCAGGAACACCCAGACTGGAAGTTCTAGACTTTTTCCTCTCCACTGTATTGTATTTTCAGCAGACATCTAGTAAGTTGAAGTCCCCCATGAGAACAAGGGCTAGCGATTGTGAGGTTTCTTCCAGCTCCTTATAGAATATTTCACCTGCCTCTTCAACCTGGTTGGGTGGTCTGTAACAGAATCCAACCATGATATAAGACTTGTTGGCCTTCCCCCTGGTTCTTATCCATAACACTCAATTCCATCATTAAGCTCTAGACAACCGAAACACTCCCCAACATATATATTGGAAGACTGTTCCCCTCAGAAGAGAGTTGTACGCAACTATAACCTGTCTTTTCTTCTACATGGAGGTGGTCATGAAATGGACAGTAAGCCTTTCTGACCCTGGCAACACCTCTAGTGAAGATGGGCCATAATCCACATCATCCATTGACTGACCTTGCACATCTAGAGCCTCATACCTGTTGTACAGAAGCACCTGGGGAGGTGGGGTAGGCAAGCAGGGGGTTTACCTGCCGCACCAAGTCTGGACCTGCCTCTATTCACTCCTTTTCTTTAAGCAACAGCCTTCAACCTGGCAGGGGGAGGATACAGGATCTCTTTGATCTTTTTTTTTTTTTCTGGTGCCTGTTCCTGTTTCTGTCTCAGGGAGGGCAGAGTGTGGTTCCACCAGTGTATCTCTTTCTCAAATTCAAATATTATGTTTCATATTAGCAATAAAAATTCTAGGACAGTGCATTTCTGAAAGTGTACTATTTTTTCAATTGTATCTTTTGAGAGCTGGTAGCCACTTGGCCTTCTGCTTCTTGTCTTAGAACACCGCCCAAGGCTTTCTCTAATTGCCACAACACAATGCTTCATGGTTTAATTAAATCCTATGTTAGAGAGTGACTAAACCATAGTGATAAATACTGCTCATGGAAGCATTATTGCCTTGAACTGAGGTGGTCTGGCTCTTTTGAGGAAGATGTATCTGTGTGCACATTGTTGCAGTAAGTCCCGAGATTTACTGCCGCATACTGCACTGCCAGGTTGCATGGCCTGAAATTGAAACCCACCTATTGTTGGATTGTTTCAGAGAAATTTGAGGTAAGTGGAAAGCTGTTGCAAAAGATGTCTGTTTTGTTCTGCCCTTTCTGTAAATTTCTTGTGGTGTTACTCATTCTTGTTCAAATACCTGATCTGGGCTATAGCTAATGGAGAAATAAAAGGAACTTTCCTTGGTTTTTTGATTGGTCTTCCCGGTTTTCATTCATGGATATCTTTATGATTCTCCTGTATTCATTCTTCAAGGTTGTCTCTGCAATTATGACACATTATTGAGGCAATTCAAAATAATATATAGACTTTTTAGCATTTCTTCTCTACTGATGGCTTCCTTGTCCTTCCTCTTCCTTTTTTTTTTTTTTTTCTGATGATGAAACACAGTTCAAAGCAGTCTGTGCTTATTCAGTTTTGTTCATGTTCTCTGACTTTCCATCTCAGTATCATTCTTGATCTAGTGAAGTATAGGATGCAAGGCTGTTTATGAACAATTCTTTTCACAACACACAAAAAGGAAAAAGTATAAAACCAGGAAAAGCAAGGCTAAGGTATAGAAGAAAGCTGGGATTCTTTTTACTCCCTATTCTTATGAAACAGAAGGAACCAGCTCAGCTGGATATCGCTCACCACAAGGCTCTGGTTTGATTTCTGCAGGTGGCAGAGGTAAAGGTCTCAGCCATGCAGGGCCTGGGGATTCAAAGGAACCAATTGGTCAGACGTTCTTTCAGTTCATCAAATTCTAATGGGAAATGAGTAAAAAGTTGCCCGACTACGTTGGTATCCGATTCTTTCTGTCACCCTCTTGCAAACTAGACTATTATCAGACAATAGGAAAAACACTGACCAAAGTGCACAGGCTGAAAAGCCTTGTGCTGAATCCCTGTATGCTTAGTAGGGATGCATATGGCCTGCAAGTCCTGCTTTTTTTCGCAAAAACTACAGGATGTTCTTTGTCTCTGAAGATGCTCTCATTGCTCATGTATGGATCCAGACAGTAATGTTAAGGGAAGTTAAATCCCTTCTCTAGAAGAACAAGAAACTTCCCTTACAAATAACATGAAGAGAGACAGAATTTAAATAGCACTTTAAAGGTAAATATTTCTAATATAGATGAGGCACAATCTTACAGTTAAGGAATTGTAACAAATATATGCATGTTTTCTGAAAATAATAAATGGGAGACATGATAAAGCAAAACCAACATAATTGTGAACCATCTATCTCAGAAGCTGAAAAGTAAGAATGTCACCTGTGCTCTGGAAAACTAAGGAGAATGAAACTGATCTAATTATTCTCTTTGTAAATATCTTAATGAAATATAAAGAAGCATGTAACAAATATACTAAATTAATAGAAAGGAAAGGTATTATTTCTCCAACAAACACTTGTCATTAAACAAGAATTAAGTGATATGCCTTGTATCTTACTTTTTATGAGCATCATTGCAATTTTTACATCCAGTTTAAATTCATATCCAACAAATAATCTGAAATATTTTGGGGGAAAATGCAGCATGATTAACCATTACCTTATGTTCAGATACATTTCCTAAAACTTTTTCTCTTAAATGGAAATAATGAAATGGTAGACTAAGACAAACAGGAGGCAAGTGATTGTGAAGCCTTTCAGAAACACCTCAGTTAATAATAAATCTTTCAGATGCTCTGTTCTTTTATAAAAAGAGGATATAGACAATTTTTGAAAAACATGTAATTTATAAGGACTATAATTGTTTATCAGATTGAAAGGCTCAAATCTATTTTATTATTCACCTCTCTCATTAGACCCAGGCTTCTGAGGTGGAAGTGCAACAACTTAGAGTGACACCTAGCAGCTTTAGAATAAAAACTATGGCTTTTGCCCCTCTTTCACTCTATATTAGCTCCTGGAAAACCTTCAGAGTTGTATGTAACTCAACAGACCTTAGCATTATAAGATGGAAAGGATAGTCCATTAGCCATGTGTTAGAATAGCGAGAGTCTCTTAAGCCCATAGTTCCTTGTTGACCTTCAAAAGCTTTGTAGAATGTGAAAGGCAGAGAGAGGTCTGAACACTGTATTTAGTGTAGATTCTTTCACTGCCTTATCCTATCTTTCCCTGTAAAGGATTTACTGTTGCTGTTGTCTAGCCAACAATATTTTAACTAGGATCTGACAAGGGCATGCTTGAACTCTTTTCACTTAAGAGTCATGTTTCATAAAATGTGAACTTAAAAGTGTAATGACTTGTATGCACAGATTTTTTTTAATATTTATTTTCAGAATACCCCTGTATTTTTCCAGTATGCTTTATGTGTAATGTAAGGGTCTCTTTTACTTCAAGTACTTATTTTGCAGTCAAAGAAAACTGTATCCCATTTCTACATTGTCTGTACTTCAGTGCAATGCTTCTGGCTTGAGCTGCTTCAAGTCCATTAAAATATATTTTTAGAAGTTTAAAAAAAATGTAGTTGTACCAAGATATACCTAACATTTTAAAGTTTGTAATGCAGCATGGCTTTTTATAGATATCAATATATTATAGATATCAGATTATTTGTCCTTAGGGAAAGAAAAAAAGAACCATTTTAATGAATCCTTGTATACAAGCATTAAAACGATTTAATTTCCTGTATTCAACCTGAATTGTAAATCTGGATTTATCTCCTAAAGGAAATCAGAGTTAATAGCACTTGAGACTGACAAATCTCTCACATGGAGAACAACTGTTTTTCCTTTTCTCACCTGTTGCCTGCTTTTATAACTTCTTTCTTCATAAAATATTGAAATAACATATGTCAGGACAGATTGCCTTAATGTCTTGTTTTTTTACTTTCCAGGACATTCTGAGATACTATCCAGCTTTACTAGTGTATTATATTCCTAATTTATACATGGAACTCCAACTAGCATAACTGGAAGTTGCATATTAAGTACAGGAGAGAAAATAAACCATAACAGAACAACACCAACTTTCTAAATAACTTTAAAGTTAGCAGATATGAGGTAAAATGTTAAACTAAGGATAAAATTTTTGCTGATTGTGGTGTTACTTTTCCTTATTCATTTAGTAAATCAGTCTTTTAGCTTTTAGTTACTTGCTTCTCAGATGCCCCGTCCAATGCTCCTGCTGTGTGTAGGCACTTCTGTCATTAGACCAGGTTGCTCAAAGCCCCACTCACCCTGACCTTGAACACTTCCAAGGGTGGAGCATCCACATCTTTTCTGGGCAACCTGTTCCAGTGCCCCACCACCCTCAGAGTAAAAAAGTTCTTCCGTATGTCTAATCTAAATGTACCATGTTTCAGTTTAAAACCATTCCCCCTTGTCCTGTCACTACAGGCCTTGGTAAAAACAAAGAGGAAAAGAAGGAAAAGGCTGACAGGAAAAGAAAACTCCTGCCTTTTACAGAGAGTGCAGCATTGCCATCTCCTCTGCTTGGCATCAGGAAATGGGGACCTGAGGAGTGTCCTCACCCTGGAGTGGGTTGCATAAGAATCCGTGATCTCTTCGTAGCCACTCTGCACCTAGACTTTGCACTGTTTTAAAGGTGCGAAATCCCTTGAGGGACCTGGAGCTAGAGAATGTTGACATTTATAACCTTGGTAATAGAGATTATACATAGTACCTATTCTTAGCAGCAATAGGCGGTAGCATGCTTTTGCTTCTTTCTGCATTCTGTGCAAGATTAAGGTCATACAGAGGTAATCGTAATAAACAAAGGGATCTGTAATGGAAAACGGTGGTCTAAATGAGCTTTTTAAAAGGCAGGGGATCGTGAACTATGGTTTCTGCTCTACATACCTTTCTCTGTCGCCCTGATCAAGTTAATTTGCATTCACTTCATCAAACTAAGAGCGCAGATTTCTATAAATGTCTTCTTTTCAAAAAAGCAAGTAAATCAGACAGCTGAGAGAGAATTGAGGTAGTCTCCCAGCAAATGGCAGTGCTTGGCAAAATAAAGGAAAAATGTGATAAATCCTATGCCTCAGATTTCTATTTTAGAATCATAGAATCTTCATGCTGGAAGAGACCCTTGGGATCATCAAGTCCAACCATCTGCCCTACTCTTTCCATTGCTGTTGGATGAATTTGTTGTTGTGGGAAGGAATAGCCTGGTAACAAGTTGCTTAGTGGTATGTATTGTCCTATATAGTCCTCTTCACTCAGGTGTCCTGACTGGAAGACGTATCTACTAAGCAAGTGCTGTGGCAGCTCTGTCTTGCTAAATGTGATCTGTCTAACCTAGTAAGGTATGACAATTTGCGATATTTTCATAGGCATGTATTTAAGCAGTTTGCATGGAAGTATTTAAATAGACGGGTAGATTTTACTCTCATACCCTTAATCTGAGAGAGAAACACATTGCTCAAAGAAATCTGAGTGGTCATAGGAAATTACAAAGTGTTAGCAACAGAACCGGGGGTTGTTGCTCGTTCAAGTTTTATTCAACTGAAAAAAAGTCTATGCTGTAAGAAGCTGATGTCAGAGACTTTATCAGATATATAAATAAATATGCAACGTGAAAGCTGCTGTAGTTTGAATTATTGCTCTAAGCATATGCAGAATGGCCACAATGGTCACAAGCAACAGGACAATCAGAACGTTCATTTGTGACACCATTGTCAACTCCCAGAAGGCAAAGAAGTAATGAGCATTAATTCAACCATATTTTCAGTAAGGTCTCAGACAGGAGACAGCTAGCAAATCTGGGTTGGTAATGCCTCAGGCTGTAGCACAACCAGAAATAACACTGACATCTGACAGTATTTTATGTGTTTATAAGGGTATTAGTAGGTCTACATAATGACACTAGGCACTGTAGGTGCTACTTGAAAATCCAATTTTAGCTTAGTTATTATGATGTTTCAAAGCATCTGTAATTCTGTGTTATGTTGACATTGATTCTTAACTTTTAAGTTTATTTAAGAAAGGAGGTTGAGGGGAAGTGAACCTGTAGATACTCTTTCTGAGGCAATTAGGGGTGGTTGTATCCCCCTGTAGAAGCTGCTGTTTCACAGAGTATCTATCAGATGGAACTAGATAAAGCAGAACTGATGACTAAATAATGTGAATGGATTTAATTATGTGAAAATACATAGGCACTGTATGTGGACTAGGTAGAACCCAAAGCAGCCACTGAGGTCCTACAGAACTTTGAATCTTCATTCAGCTGCAGATCCTCACTTTCATAATTCTAACACCCTGTGACAGTTTACAGCATGGCTCACAGCTGCATTTTTAGTGAAATTTTTGACTTGTAAGACTGAAATGCATATAACTATAAACATGCGTGTTAAATGTTGGGCCATAATTCTCTTCCTCAGTCTCGCAGAATAATCAACAAATTATTTTTCCTTACATAATTCACAACTGTTTTATAAACCTTAGCAAAATGCTGACAAATGACCAGGAAGGTGAAAATCACTGAAAATATTAACCCTGCATCAATTGCAAGTGTGAAATGTGCACAATACCTAAAAATTATTAAATAAATATTCCTGAAATCAATACACATGTTCAATTACACTCAAAATGTAAAGTCGCTTTAACAAGAGGCTTGTTCTCTCCCCAAATTCTTCTCTCACTGGTAATTCGCCTAATACCTTTGCAAAACTGCCCCCCAGTGTGTTCTAAAAATCAGTGACTATAATAACCAATAATTAAATTAGTGCAGGAGAAAGTCTGT
This sequence comes from Nycticryphes semicollaris, assembly GCA_013400055.1. Classification (NCBI taxonomy): domain Eukaryota; kingdom Metazoa; phylum Chordata; class Aves; order Charadriiformes; family Rostratulidae; genus Nycticryphes; species Nycticryphes semicollaris. The sequence goes on along the minus strand of VXBJ01003289.1, from coordinate 244,950 downwards.
CTTTTAATTATGTGGGAAAAGATTCATAATGAAATCTGAATATTTTTCTACTTCTCAGATGTTTGTTAACCCAACAGTGCTGAAACATTTTAAAAGAGAAAAACGAACGCTCATTCTGATTTATCAGTGTAATTTTATTGAGTACCAAAGAGCTACTCCTGATTTATACCACAGAGATCAAAATCAGACCCAGTTCCTCTATAATATTCTTTCTAACATATCCTGTGTGGATGAAAATCTAAGAAGCAAGATTATGGGGATTTATTCATGCATATTTGGCAGCCTTTTCATATTTATTGGTCTAGCAGATATCATTTGTATTTGGTGCCTTTTTCCTAAAGAGTCAAATAAGTTATTTGCTGTATGAATAAGTATTTGATAGCAGATCAGACAAAGATAAGGCGTGAGGTATGAGTTTGCAGATGCAATAAAATGACTAAAAGGCCAATTTATCCCTCATGTAACATCACTGAAGTCAATGAATTTGATCTTTATGTTGAAAATCCAATTTCACACTTAAATAGATTATTTATATCAGAATTGTTTGGGTTTTGTTTAGTAGTCTAAAGAGTTTTGCAAGAATGCCCTGTAGGATGAGACCAATTAGATATTCACTCGTAACTTTTACACACACAACACACAGTCTGTTTTTTTCCAAATATATCACCCCAACTCATGTCAATGAAATTCCAATGTACTTGCACAGTACATATAATTAGTGATCATTAGTCCAATTAGTGAACGTTATGGGTTTAGATGAGATATGACACTTGAGCTAGAGAGAATTCAGAGAAACCAAAAAGCTGCACTGGCACCAGAATCTGTGAGGAAATATAGTCCTGAAAATGACAAAACCATGAGATCACCAAAACAGAGCAGGAGAAAACTGGGCTAAGCTGAAAGCTAGAGGAAAAACTCTTTGAGCAAAGAACAGTGATCTTTTCCATACTATAAAACAGAGAGTGGGGTAAGGCAGGTTGATGCAGATGGGTCAGCAAGATTTAGGGAACAAGGATGTGCAAGTAGGTAGAAGGAGCAGATTTTAGTGACACATCAACAAGCTCAGGGGCACATTGATGAGCCAAAAAGCAAGTGAAGAAACTAGTGCAGAGAGCAAACGGTCTGCCATTCTGTCCTCTGTACCCAGGTACCAAGTCATAGCAGAAACTGCAAACAGCTGCAGGTCAGCCTTCCCATCTCTAGGTTCTCAGTCTCCAGCTCCTGTTGATAAAGTATTTGGCTTCTTCATTAAATATTGCATAAGTTTCACCCTACTGTTCAAACTGCTTCTGTACCTATTCCTTCTTGAACGACCTCAGACTGTTTCTCCCTAAATGCTTTCCACTAGGGAGCCCTTGTGGGACGATGGGCAAACACACATAGTTTGAATTTGCTCCAACTCTTTTAGAGATGCAGTATTTAGAGATATTACCTGTAGCAATTCATATGTCGTTGTATGACTTTTAATGTTCGTGTATTTTGATCAGAGGTGGTAAAAACATTTCAACTGAAGAGTGAAGGTTTAGGGCTCCAGTACTGATTTTTCTATACACTGAAACAATTTCTGGCTTTCTTCATTTTCCACTAGTTCTATTTCAAATCTGTTTTGGATTTGTCTTAGATCTGAACAGTAACCTATTTCAGAATACTGGGAGATTATTCAGAGCTGATTTAAGTTCTCTAGAGTGCAGGTAGGACTTTCTTCTGGTGTAAAGAAATTGCTTCTCCTGTGCAATTTGCATTTGTAGAAAGGTACCTTATTAAAAACCTTCACTGTCCCCCAAAATCACAAACATTTGATTTCGTGAAGAAGCTGAGCCTTCATGGTTTTGAAAAATTCCAGGAGACAAATTTAGGTTCATTCCTGTTTTGTAAAGTTCGGAAGCTTACCACCTGCCAAATAAGAAGTCATGTTACCGCATATACAATTCAATGGTTTGGATTTACCCAGTTTCCAATGCAGTGCCAGAGTTTTTCTACCTGTGAAACACTTCAGGTTTAGGTTGGGACTGTAGAAGTCAGTTGTCCAAACCCGAGGAAGTGTTTAGGTTTCCTCAATAATCAGTGGAGAGAAAGATAAACCTCTGGGTGGCAATTCATTTTAAAATGTGATTTATCAAAATCTTTTTTTTAAATCCATGTTAGTCATATTTATAAATCCAGACTAATCCATATATCTCTGTATTTCTATGGAGAAATCTAGTAGTGTTGGTTTCCAACTAAAATATTGGTATTGACTCTTCCTCATATTCATATCCACACTAAGGCTCCTCTTTGATATGACTTGAAGCAATTTACTGGCTTGGAGTCAGACAGTCTGTATTCTCAAGTGTCCCCTTGAGACCTTTAAAATTTGTCTGCGTATTTGTAACTTCTCTCCCACCATGGAAATTTAAGCAACAGCTTTAACAACACAGTTTGCTAACCTCAAAGTTAGCACTACAGCAACTTCTCTTTTGTGCTTGTTTAAAAACTTAGAGTGAAAATCTTCTGAAGTTTTGTTTCCTGATGTGGAAGCCTTATTCCTATTAACTATATTGCATTTCCTTCTTCCCTCTGTAGTTGTTGTCCTTACTGGAAACCGAAACTTTTGTTTAATTTTGTGGCCCTACCTGGATTATTTTTAATCCCGACTGCATCCCCATCAATTAACAATGCTGTATTTTCTTTATCAGCTCTCTTTTTATATGGCTACACATTAAATATGTGGTTTAATTTCCTAATTAGGCAACAGTACAAAGAATTTTGAAAGATTTTATTTTATACCTATACTTACTGACTCAGGTGGCTTTTTTTCAGTTACTTCCTTCTTCCACTTTCCCTGGGCTGATTACACCTTCCCAATATCCTATTTTATGCAATTACCTCTATAATGTGACCTTGCACATTGTAATGGCAGGATTTACTTTTGTTTGGAGCAAACATGACCATGTCTTCACCTGTGATGTAAATCATCCAGTCTGATGATGCCTGCACAACTAGTCAGTTTTCTGGTGTCATGAATTTCTGTATGTCTAAAGGTAGCCTGGCAGGAAAACCACCTTTTGCCTGAAAATATATCTACCTGCAAATAGTCTAGTGTTCCCTTCATGCAGTTCCTATTTCTTTGAAATCCACATCAAAACTGATGTTAACCTGAAAACAGAAAACCAAGAGAGAGAGGGTATGAGAAACATGTATAATTAGCAGGAAAATTAACTTAATGCTGAGAGGCAACAGGTGCCTAATCGAGCATCCAAGCAATCTCCTCATTTTTATATCGTTTGGGGTTTTTTCTGCATTAACTGACAGATGAGAGGTAACGATGGTTCTGATGAAAAAGAACCAGTTAAAAAATCTGAGGAAATGCCATGAATAAGCAAGAAACAGTCAAAAGCCTGGCAAGCTTACTCTCAGTAGCAATCAGAGAAGGATCTACATCGATCAGCAACAAAAAAAAAAAAAATAAAAAATAAAAAAGGAGAGAAAGGCACCGTTTGGCTTTACCTTTCCCACAGAAAAGTCAGGCTCTTCTTTTGCTCTGGAAACAGCCAACCAGGCACACACCAGGGCTTGGAGACCCCAGAGTGTAAGTCCTGGGACATGGCATGTCCAGGCAAGCAGCTTTCCAAGGTAAGGCATTTTTCCTTCATTATCTCCAATGTTTTAGGGCCAAATTTGTACTCAAAAGAGGAGTGTCTGTAGAGACAGCTGCTCTAGTCCCGTGGCAGTGTTAGGAATGGAGTGCTTTGTCCAGCCTTTCAGTTTTTTCTCCCATTTCATGCGCCTTGCCTCCCTTAACCCTTGAAAAGCACAAGGTAACGGCTTCTTGATTTCAGAAAAAATGCAGCAATGTTTCTAATAAGGATGTAAGTAGCTTTAGACTTGTAACAAGGTGGATCTCTCAAGCCATTCAAAACATTTATAGCCATTGCACTTCTTCCACACCCCAAGTTTCGCTTTCTTTGCATCGTACCCTTATTTGGCTTGTAATGATTGTGGAGCTGTTAAATCTTTACATTATCCCAACAACATGTCAATTAAGGGAGGCATTTTATACAGATTACAAAGATTTGTCTGAGGTGGCCACAGCTTTGTTAAAGCTGTTTTGTGGACATCTTCATAATTAATGGAAAAATCATTAGGAATTCAGTCTTTATTAACCCCTGTAGCTGCAGGGGCCCATTTCATCTTAATTGCATTCATTTGGCACTGGCAGTATTATACAGCATAATCACTAATAAATGATCTTTTAATTTGTACCAATCAAGAGAGCTTGCTTTCATGCCAATATTCCTGTTTCTTTGATGTTGACCTGTCTTGATTTTTGATCATTTGAACTTAAGATGATTTACTGGAAAATCAATATCAATACCAAATCTGCCACATTCATACATCTGTGGTTAAGTTCAATTTGACTGTATTTTGATTGAAATAAGTAGTGCTTGATTATCCATTCAGATTTTATGAAATAATCAGGTTGGGAAATCTAGTCCTGTATTCTTATTCAAAGGCAAATAATTAGAAACTGTAGGAAAACTGCAGAGCTGGGACAGCATTAGAAGTAACACTTCAGATCCCACTAATTAACCAACTTTGTCTGTAATCTCCTAAAGGCCTCCACCAATACAGTAATATGCTATTACCCATTTAGCAGGGCCAACGGGGCTTTGGCTACACTTGTTAATAAGAAAATCTGAGACAGTTTCTCTCATTATACCCCCTGTCAGCACTGTCTCTGCAGCATAAAATAGCCATCATTGTTCTGTTGGTCAGTTAACCAGAAACCAGACTACTGTAAAAAAATACTTTACAGCTAATTGAAAATGACTGAAACATTCCCTTATCAACCAGTTGCTTTGTGCTATTTGGAGAAAATATAAATGTTGGTGAGGGAGGGCAAACACAAAGTTCAGTCTTTTTAATTAATACCCTCTACTTGAACTAGAATTACTGACTTAGCTAAAGACAAAAAAAACCCTTACAGTTATTACTTCAACCTCTTGGTTATAAATTAAAGGGGAAAAAATACATGATATCTTTCCTAATATTATAGCACTTACTCTCTAAGTACCAAATTAATTTATTGAGAATTTACAAGTAAATCTGTTCATTACTATGAGCAATACAAGGCCTTGTCTAAACTATTACTGCACCATTACACTGTGATACAGCTTCAATATTGGCTGTGAAAGACAAAAAAATAATGTGGCTTATTCCAGGGTGGGAGGGAATGAGCTGGACCATTACAGCTGCACTGTGAGGATTGTAAAGGTTCCTCCCACTCTTGCGTCACTGCCTCGACTTTTGCTCGTTTGCCAGCAGATACCTTAGATAACTGCCCTCCTTCCATAAGTCTTTGTTAATTTTGGGCAACGGGGTCTGGAACAATCTCCAGTTACAAAAGGGAGATAAAGCTGAGTGTGTGCACACATGCAAGTTGGGTGACATTTCATTTTACGTCACTCCAATTTTCAGCACAAATATTATAAATCCATGAAATTAATAAGAAGAATTAAACAATTGATCTCCAGTTGTTGAGATGCATACGTGAAAGAAGCAAATAAAACAGCTTTAGCGCTGCCATGCAGTGACATCTCACGGGAGACTCCAGGTTTGGGGGACAGGGACGGACACAGAAAATACTTTAATCTGAAACTATAAGCATGAAATTTCTTCCATTAAGCTTGACTTCCTGATTATTGTAGAACATTATCAAAAGGCACAATTAAGGCTGTTTTGGTGCCCTAAATATACATTACCATACCTAAACAAATTTAAAATTAATAATGGCTGCCCTTGATGTACAGGGTTTATGTAGTTACTGTGGGTTTTCTTTTTTTCACGGGAGTTCTGTGAAGTCATCTGTCCCAAAAGATGGATCAGTATTCTCACCTCCAAAATAATTATACTGAAGTTATTTGGGAATTTGGACAGGTGGATATTTATAAGAGCAGCTTACACTTACAACTTCTTTTTGGCAATTCCAGCCACTGAGGGGGTTGCTTGAGACCCCCACAAAGTGAACTTTATGTAAAGAGATGGGAAGGGAAGGAAAGGGAAGGGAAGGGAAGGGAAGGGAAGAGACACGACACTTGCATTATCTCTATATGGGAAGGAAGATGGTGTTCACTTCAATAATTCATTATTCAAATTGTCCTGTATTTCCAGAAACACACCAAAGTTATTAAAATAAAATAAAACTGGGTAGGGGAGTGGGATAAAAATTACCTTTACCAATAAATGCTACAGTTTAATATTACTAACATTTGTTTGGGCAGTTCTTCAAGATTCCTCACTTGGCTTTTTCTACATTGACAGCTGCTCTAATTTCCCTTCAAGGTTGGGGTGGATAGAGGTTTTTTTTTCATTTTTTAACCATGCCTTTTCAAAATTAGAGCAATATTGCCTCTAATCCAGACCATCTTTATGCATTAATCTTTATCCAGCTGCTTCTATTTATGCTGTCTGAACTCTGAATAACTGATTTATCTAGTTAATCTCAACTGTACTGAGTTACTTTGCTTTTGTGGTCTAAAAGTTATAGTTGTCACTCTTCTGTCTTTCAATCCTCATCTCAGTGGAACTCAGACTCTTACTAATATTTTAATGCATTGTTTTAACAGCATAGATTTAAAGAACTTTTGGGTAAACAGTAGCACAGCAATTAATAGAATGTATCACCAAATATTTTATATTTTCATATATACACTCATGGCAAGGACAATACGTGCATACATTCCCTAGTTATTATGGGATTTATTATCTTGTGTTATGTGATTGGACATATTTTATTCTGATTAAGACTATTAGTGGTTTTCTTATAGCTTTTTTTTCCAGCAACATATATACATGTATACAAAATTCCCTTGAAATCTTAACTTGTCTTATCAACCAGAGAATTCTCTAATATCTGCTTTTAAAAAAAGATGCTTAGGGTATGTATTCACTTTTGTAGTCACTCAAGAGAAAAAACCCTCTGTCCTAAAGAATCACTTGATATTTATAGTATAGTTCGACATTTAAATTTTTTTTTTATTAGGTCCTACATGGTATAAATTCCTTCCTGGGAAAGGCTTAACAAAGACTCAACATAGAATTTGAAGAACTGAATGAAAAGAATATCTTCCATGCCACTCTCTGCATGAAGATTGCTTGTAGCTTTAGGGTGAGCTTGGGACCCCACAGGACTAAGCCCTAGAAATTAACTTCACCTAAATAAGAGCAATGAAAGACTTTTGAACTCTTGGACTATTTTTAAGTTGGATTTAATTTTAATAAGATGGAAAGTTAATAGGAGAACCATTGTGGTTTTAATCACTCTACTACTTGACTGCAGAACAGCCACCGCACATCCCATAAGAAGGACACCAGCCTTTTTGCCTCAAATCCTTACTAGCCACACCAATTTTCTGTGTGTTTATTATTCTCATCAGGGATGAGTACTTATGTCTGTTCTGAATTTGTTCTCCTTTAATTTCCATTTATGTTCCTCTTGTCCTACCTTCTTGTGCTGGTCTGAAAATAGCAGCTCATGTTGACATTATCTGTTCCATTTAAAATTTTACATACTTCAATTAAATCACCTCTTAAGTGATTTTTCTTTCTAGACTTCATAGATTTAGATGTTCACCTTGTCCTCAGAACTTATACTTTCAACCTTGCCACCTTTTCAAGAACAGCAATATCATATCTATAATATATATGAAAGGTAACATTGTGTAGCTTCAATGTTGTCTCTACATTTCTTAAACATATATATTCTGCTGCCCTGGCTAATTGTCCTAGATATCATGTCTTTGGAATCACTTTTCAAAGGTTCTTGTCAAAGTCAGCTGCATTACTTATAGTCTAGTTGCCTTTAAATATGCTTTATATTTCTGAGACAAGAGCCTGGCAATTTTTTTTTTTAATAACTTTAGTTCCTATAATCATGTAAATATCCATTTAGTGGACACAGCAAGATTTCTTAAATTTAACTTTAATGTTATTCATTACTATTTATCCTCTATATTTGGAATTGCCTTTCTTAATGTGCTTTATTTTTATAGAAACCTACCGACTTTTAATTTGTCGTTCTGAGACTTGTAGTTACGTACCTTCACATTCTCCCCATGCTATTTCCAATTCAGATACAAGTCACCCAGTAAAGTACTGCTACAGGCACATTTTCAGATTTTATAGGAAATAGTTTATGCAGAACGTAATTTGTAAAAATACTGTAATAAATTAGAGGGCTTATTACAGAGTGTTATTTCCATTTTAATATCCAACCAGCAGAAGACAGTCTAATTCTCATAGTGTAGGAAAGATTCAGAAAGAGCATGGAAATTATCTAAGGACAGCAACTTGGCTGTGGAGAAAATATCAAATAGCAGGGAACTCAAGTGAAGTCCTCTTTCTTTGGTGTGCTGTAATCACAGCTACGTGCCTCAGATGCTTTTATCTTTTTTTTTTTCCTGACAGGCCTACTGAAAAAAAAATTCATACCTGAAGCATGTACATGCCCTAAGGACTAGAACGTGAAAATTTAATTGTCTGGAACTTCTACAGTGCTTGCTTATGGCTACTTCTACAGTGTTTGCTTATGGCTTCCTACTATATTGATGCAAGAAAATATACAGGATGTTGGTGCTCTACATCTCTCAAGGAAGCTCTCACTCTCTGGCAGGGTCTTGTACCTAAGGAATAGTTAACAGAAAGGAATTTCTGGGATAGAAAGATGAGGAAAGAAGACAAAGATCTGGGAGATTAGAATTTTGCATCAGATTGTCCCCAGACCTTGTGTAGCATTTTGGCAAGTTATTGTGAAGAGATGGGGCATAGAAAATCACAGAAGCTTTACTACTGGTTTCAATAAAAGGAGGATCTGATTTAGTTACAGCTGACTCCTCCTTTTCTCATCTGCCAAAAAAGATAATTGTCCTTACTTAAATCTCTGGTGTGGTACAAAAAGCACAATGAACTTCCCCAACATGAGTCATTTTGGAACACAGTACCTTGGAAAGGCACCTGAGCTGGCACTGAGCAAAACATCTCCAGAGCTGACAGCACAGCACCCTTGTCAGCTGAGATATGCCGTTCATTAACACAGATGGAATGACTCACTAATGACCTTGACCGTTTCCTGGAGCTCAGCTGTACTTCATAGCCGTACCAGCTTGCTGAGACCTAACATAAGACCCATTACAGAATCACAGAATAACAGAATATCAGGGATTGGAAGGGACCTTGAAAGATGATCTAGTCCAATCCCCCTGCCAGAGCAGGAACACCTCCAACAGGTCACACAGGAACGCGTCCAGACGGGTTTTGAATGTCTCCAGAGAAGGAGACTCCACAACCTCTCTGGGCTGCACAATGCAGGCACGTAGTCCTAATCCTGAGACGCAGTCATGCTGTGGGTGGAGGAGGGTCTGAGATGGTGCAAAAAGGCTCAGGTGCCTTCACTCACCCATGGTGAACCTCCAATCCACTTCTCAAGTTAGAAGAATCCTCAATATCAGTAACTTACTCCTGGTAGACTTGGGTCAGTTGGTAACCAAGTCTGGTAGCCTTCCTTTCACAGCATCCTTCTCATTCCCTAAGCCAGGGAAGGCACAGCACAGAGCCAGTCATGCAGCCCAATCACCACAATTTCTCCATGTAAAAGAAAAATACTTCTTTTCTCAATCTGGAACTGCTAATTAAAGGAGACTGAATGGAGGCCAGAATCTGTCCCCTGAAATGCATTTCTTCATCATTTAAATTAAATATGGAGAGAGCCATATTTATATGAAAATGAATTTTGAAAAGAGATAATGTGTTAATAAAAGAAAATGTTGTTGTCATATAGTCCTGTTGCCTGCAAAATCGGTGGGAGATTTTGTTTCTCATTTCTCCTGTGACACTCTGCAAGGCGCAAGGAATGTGTTGGGTTTGTTTAAAACTTGCAACTGTGTGATTTGGAAAAAGTCTTTTAAAATTGGGGTTTTGAAAAAAAGGAATCCCATCTTACAAGTAGCATTCACAGTATGCTCTTGGGCACCCTTTTTGGCATTGTGCTGTCAGTGCATTTGATTTGCTATCTGCATGTGATGTTATGTGCCATATTGTCACAACTTAGGAAGAAGCAGTAAATTGAAGTCGAGTCCTCATTGGAATGAAACTCCCATTTTAAGGAGACATTCGGATCTATTCAGTTTGACCTTGGAACTTGAATTAAATCTTTAGAAACTCAACTTTCTCGAGGGAAGTATGAGGTTTGTATGAGTCTGGATATATTAAAAGCTCGTACAGCTCTAGCACAGAGTATGTGCCAGGGTGCTTAATTTTTAATTTAGAGGACAATGAGAAAATCAAAGGGTTTCACCTGAACTAATTTTCACTGAGTTAATTTGTAATACTCAAAGCTGGTTTATAAGCATTTAACAATCCATTAAAAGCAGTATTAAAATCTCAGTTATGATTTTTACTGAAGCATTTTTGTATGTTTAACCTGATTTCTGAATGGAATTTTTATAGTTTGGTGTGGTATCATAAAAATGCACATAAGTCTAGGCTGGATTCCAATTTTGTATTGTAATAAGCAGCATTTTATGTACGGGTCTGTATGCACATTCAACAAATCATTCAGAAAGAAAAATCAAGTGGATGTGGTTATTGAAGATGAGGACAGCATTTACCTGCTTGAAATTTGATGCATATAATACATAAGGGGATGTCCTTGCTTCAGTCATAAAACCAATCCATTTAGATTGCCAAGACAGGGAGTTGAACACAATAGGTTTTTGCAAGACTACAGCGTGTCACCACCTGACTGTAGCGGAGCAGCACCCACGCTGGAAAACACCACCAGAACCCTTGATTCTGCCCTACCTGCAGCAGAGTAAGGCAATTACTAAATCCTCGCTCAGGACTGATAAAATAATTTTGCCCTGCTCCCACGCAGAGGCAACACCTGAGATTTCTAAAATGGACAAATGTTTTGCTCCTTCTTGCTATCATTGCTGAGTAAATGCTGACTTATCTTCATTAAATCTGCATGCAGCAAATCAATAAGGAGTTGGGGTGCTTGTTTGTAGAAGTAACGGATTCATTTTGGCATGCTGTTAAGACGTTGATGACTCATTTTAGTGTGACTTCGGGAGTTGACAAGAAATATTGCTAAGCTAATCTAAGTCTGGGTAATGCAGAAATGATAGGTACAGTGCAACCCATGTGTTAAAGGGGAGGAAAATAAAATCTCTTGGTGTCCACAATTCCTTGCATTGCAGCAAGATGTGGGTTTTAGACTTAACTGCATTTTATATCTCTGCTTTTTCCGGGGCCGGGGGGGAGCTTAGGAGGCGTGGGTGGGAAATGGACCAGAGTAGTATTCTCACAGTAAGAAATCTGGAAGGTTAACTAACCCCAGAAGTCCCTCCATTTCTACAAAGCTGTAGATGGGAGATGTACCATCTGTGATGTGTGACGTTCTGCCAGTGTTGCACTTCTGTGCCCTGGAGTGTAGGAACATGGTTGGAGGAGAGAAACTGCCCACAAGGACTGAGGAGGTGGGACAAGGTGGAAGTGAGTGGGTTCCATGCGGGATGCACAGTACGTGTGTTTACAAGTTGAGGAAAGTCACATAGTATGGCTGGCCTTGAAAAACTCTGACTAACTATTTTTTCAGAGCTTTCTTTTTCTTTTTTTTTTTTGGGGGGGGGAAGGAGGTGGGGGTTTTTAGGCATACTGCAAGGTGGGAAACAAAATCCTTCATATATTTTATGGAGTCCTCCCTGCAACATGGTGTTGAATAACACACCACAAGCTTGGATTCCTCTGCTATCTTGCAGAGGAACAAAGGCATGACAAGCATCAGTGGCCATATCCATATTTCAAACCTTCTTCTCAAATGTTAGCCTCTCCTGGGCATGGAGTGAGTTCATCACTTGGATGAACTTAGATGCCAAAAGAGCATCGGTGTATGCTAATTGCTGTATTTTTTGTCTTAAGTGGACTTTTTTCCATCAGCCTCAAAGATAAACCATCAGATGGGTGATACTGAACCAGGGACCTGGGAGCTGGTCTCTGAATACTCTCAAACTAAACTATGTTCCTGAGTTGCTTTTCCTTTTAAGGGAATCATAATATACACACAGAAGTTAAAATTAAAGTATGTGCAGTACCCTGGGACAAAAGAATCATTGTAGAAATTATGTGTGGCTATTGAAGTTCACAATAATAGCTACAGGAGCAAAGTATTTTTAAAAGTGCTTCAGAATTCCAGTAGTTTATGCACCTCTCTTCTGAGAAGTTGCCATTATAATATGATCATTTTCCATACGTAATTAGCTTTTTCCTTTTTTTGCTGATTCACCTATTTCCTTTTAAGCCCTTCATGCTTATGATTGAGAAGTGTCAACTTGCACATGGGGAAGAGGGGAAAGATATAATCAAGCTATACACCTGATCTACAAATCTGATCTTTTAGTCAATAGAGGCAGTTTCTGGTCTTTGTCACTCACAGAGGAAGATGGAAAAAATTCACTGAAACAACCAGTGATTTTTTGATGGGAGAAAAGTCAGAAGGGGGTGGGGAAGGACACAGAGAATAGGAGCCTTTGTTCAGTGAAACAAATGTTAACACCAGAATACAGATAAAACTTTATGTATTATTAAAGAATACATTTTGCTGTTGGAAAAATGTAATGCAACCTGGAATCATTTATTCAAACTGGTAATTCTTTTCATGTTGTCACATTACAAAAAGTCTTGACGTGTCTTGTGTCTGACTGAAAATAAAAAACACTGTGGTAAAGGCAACTAATAAGAAGGACTACATTTTCTTCAGCCTGAAAGCCACTCCAGGAAGAAATTACAAAAGAAAAAAAAAAAAAACAACCTAAAACCCAACAAAAAAACCCTCCACGTAATTTGATGGGAAAAGAGAAGGGGGGGAAAAAGCAAAGATATTCTGATAGGTCATTTTTTTTTTTCATACATGAACATTTAGTCTACAGTAATCTACCAGTACTGTCAAATTTGATTGAAAGATAATGCAAGATTTTTTTCCTTGCCACAATTTATAGCATGTATCCATTAGGAATAATTATGGTTGCATGATTTTGCTAGCTGTTATCTCTACAAGTGTTACTAATGGTTTTATCAATTACTCCCTGTCCAATAACTGCATGGTTGTAACCTAATTTAAAGACACTCTATCACTAGGCTGATTTGTGTAGTAGTAAATGACAGCATTTGAGACACCAGCCAAACGACTCACTTCAGTGACTTAGTTAGTCTCTAATAATTAACAATTAGTAGGTACCTCAGAAAAACTCAAGAGACTAGAGCTCCCATCTTTCCCTTTCTTATCTAAACACAAGAAGTCACCAAGACTATCTCCTGCTAATATAACCCTATAAATAAAATTTCTTTTTCCTGTGGCTGTTAGAAAATGTGCTTTAATAAAGGTTAATATTTGTGGAATAGAACAGAACCAAACTTTAGGATCCATGTTGTAAGACATACTGACAACCTAAGGAGGAGAGACGAGATTGTATTTTGTGATTTTGCTCTTACTGTAATAGTTCAAAAACAAAGCCAGTGTGCTAAAAGCGGAATGGTGCTGGCAAAATTGTGCTATTTTCTTGAACTTTAGAGCAAAAATGCTGGATGTGCAAAAAAAGAAGCACTTCATTACAGATCATTAGTGAGGTTTTATGTACAGCTCAGAAAGGTATTGCCTGCTCAGAACAGACTGGGAAGAAGTCTGAAATCTATTTTAAATGAGCGCAAAAGATGGTATTCCTCCAAGGATGTTACCTCTGAGGATTTTAAAGAATTTTTCCATTAAAAAATCTCTCTTCCTAAATAAGACTTTGAACTTTAGGTTTAAAGCAGGATCTTGTACTCTGCACGTAACTATTTCTTTGTAGGCACAAAGACATTTAAAATAACAGTGAGTGAACAGGGGTTGAGGTTTTTGCAGTGCACAGTCCTTTGCACAGTCCATTAGTATATTTGAATTTAGCTTGATGGGGCAAAATTGCCTGGAATAATTCATCATTTGGGTTATTGTGTCAGATCTTAGTACATCATCTCTTTCAGATTATCCAAGATCCCAAAGTAACAATCTTTCCCTAGGAGCCTTGAGGGTTGTGTGTTTATAAAATGCTGCACTTTACCCACTCAACAGTCTGATGACATTTTCAGGCTTACATGCAAAACCAATATCTGCTATGAAGCTTGCACGCTCTTCGTAGGAACATAGGAGCTGCCACACTGGATTAGATCAGTGATCCATCTAGCGTGGTCCCCTGTCTCTGACAGATGCCAAATCCCGGCTGCTTTAGAGGAAGGTGTGAGAAATCTTGTCAGAAAAAAAAAAATAATGTAGAAACACCTGCCTGTAAAGGGAGTTGCTGCTTAAACCTGTAGTAAGTGGCTGGTTTATGCCCTAAAGCGTGACTGCATATATGCTTTAAAAAGTACAGGGGTTTTGTTATAATTACGGGAGCTGTCACTAGCCTTATAATATTTGTATTACATTCTTGATCTCAAGGCTATGTCTAGATTGCACAGCACAGTCCCACTTCCCTGATCATTATCCAGGTTGAGGGCTGACCCAGACAGGCTGCAGTTCGGGGGGAGATGGAGAATTCCATTCCAATTCCCAACCTGACATGGGCTCTCAGATCACACAGTTTAAAAATAGTTGCAAAAACCAAGTTGCAATTAATTAATTCAATTGGGTTGGTTTGGGTATTTTTTGAAGTCTCTTTTCTGGCATTTGAATTTTCTTTCTTTTTTGTTAACTCCATACTTTTGATTCTTAGAAAGAGTAAAAAGATAGCCTCCTTTATTCCCACTATACATTTGTTATCTTCAATACTCTTACCATTTTCTGCTGTTCACCCATGCTCTAAAGCAAGCAATTTCAGTCCTTTTTTCTTTTTTCTTAAGATACATTCATTCATCTAAGCTTGTTATTGCCATTTTGGAAGCTCTTTATTTTCTGAGACACACTACACACAGTATGCTGAGGGTGTACCATTCATTTATCTAATGCCATGAAAATAATTTTGGTCCTGTTCTCTGCCTCTAAATGCTTCCCTAATGTAAATATTATTTCATAATGCTAAACGACAAAATTCATCCCTCTGATTTTAGCTTAATCTGATGATGATGTTCATCAGATAACAGAGCATTTGTCCATTCAGTGAGCTTATAAAACAATTTCAAGTCTGGATTACTAAAGCCAGAGATGATCTTCAAAATGTAGTTTTAACCTCACCCACCCTTCCTGGTTCATCTGCATATTCTTTTGAAAACCACTCATTGAGTATCTGTAGCCCAAATGATGTCATCAGGCACAGCATGCAGCCACTACAAGTGGGACAATTATAATTTTTGTAGCTGATTAATCATCATGAAAAAGTAACAGTCAATTGACTCAATCATACATCCATGGTGATTAATCACACTTCACTTGTGTTTTTTACAAGTATTTTACCGACAGTGCAGATGTTGGATGATTTTTCTCCTTGAGCCTTTTTCTTGGTCACAGATGTTAAGTAATCACCTTGTCCTGACACTTGACTTATCTATTTTTTACTTCTGCAGGCCCTTAAAAACAAATGTTTCTTATGTAGAAAGAAAATGTTAAACTAGTTATTAATTCTTTACCATTTTAATCAATGTCTGACATCACCCCACTGTCATCTGTAGTCATAAAAGTTTTCAATAGGCACATTACTCTTAAATTTGTTCTCTGTTACATACAACAGCAGGAGCACTAATAAAACACTGTCAGAGTCAGGTAGCAAAGTCCATTTTATGTTTAGAACACAAAGCTTCTAATCCAATTCATGAAAAGAGTCTCTTGACTGTAACTAACTGGTATATAAGCATACAAACAAGCAAAAAGGAATCTTCTGGCACCAAAATATGGAGGTTCATAGATACTCACATGGCCTGGTAGACTTCAGTATTAACCTTGGTTAGAATGGTAAGGGAAATTACTGAGACATCACAGCAGATGAACGTGTCTTAGTGTACTGCTAAAACACTGGTAATATTTCCTATGGAGTTACATTTATACTGATGATGCCATGAGCTTCAGCATTCAGACAACTGCTGTCTGTCCTGTAACTATTGCATTCTACTGCTTTACATATACAAAGATGTATTTTGGAAATGTTTTTAGGAGTGCAAGTTGATTTTTAGGTGATTTTCAAAGACTTATTTCAGAGGACACCCTATAGATAAAATCTGTATAATATTTCCCAGGCTGCCTTCAATATGGCAAATGGAAATGTGTAGGGAAATGAAGGTGTTTACCCCAATGATGACTCCAAGCATGTTTCACCCTTCAGATAAAGCCAAATATCCCCATTTTAATAGCAAAAAGATTGTACCAACTTCTTTGCCCATCCTTAGATCACTGTTAAGATCAATGCATACACTGGAAATTGCTTTCATGAAAAGATGACACAGCTGCATTGAATTCTGCACTAGACTCCAGTCTTGATACTGTTAATAAAGAGCCTAAGGTTGGGTATAATTGTTAATACACTAATTCTAAAAATCCACTCAAATGTCACTTATAATCAGGATTTTCTACTGTGCTAGGACCCCTGGGGAAACCTTTGAAGCTGTGAATGGTGTACACGATGACAGGGATGAACATAAGAAGGTAGAAGGCCACCGATGCTGTTTAGCTTAGTTGTATAAAACTATCACGTATATAGAAGCTTAGAAATGCTGGCAGCTAGGAAGATGGGAATGCAAAGTGTGAGATGGAGAAAACACCCAGATCCAGAAGGAAAAGCTTTACACTAAACCCAGTTATTTCAAAGCATTAGGGGGAGAGGTGAAGAAACCTTATGGCTTGTAATTACCAGTGGAATTACCAAGGCAGAAAAGACATTACAAAAGCATTTTATTGGAAGACATCCATTACATGTAACTATTTAAAACAATAAATAAATAAATAATAAATCTTAGTTATTTTATTAGCAGCAGAGATGAACTTTATATCAGATGTGAAAAAGTGGAATGGCTGTGAAACCTTTAAAAGGAGAATGTGAATAAAATACCCAACTTAATATGCAATATCAAAAAACCTCAGAATGTAAGTCAATGATTATATATCAATTGGGTTTTAAGTTTATTAAAGCTGTGCACACTTATTTTCTCATTTTATATCTATTTTATATTATATCTTTGATACTATTATACATAGCATTTTGAAGTGTAACTTTGTACACTTCCTCGCAGTGCTAGTTGCACTTTATTTATGATTAGTGCCAGGGCTAGTGTGAAGTGAATGCATATCCCTCAATAATGAAGTACAGAAGAGTTGGGTGGATTTTTCAGAGTCACAAGGCCTGCTGTAAAAAATCCCTCATGAATCTTTTACAGCTATAAGTAGCCTGCCATGGGTAATAGCTCCACTACTATGGGAAGTTTGGTGGAAAACATTTTTTAAAAGCTCCTGAGAAAGAGAGGATGTCAGGATTTATGTGTGGCAGTGCTGGGAACAGTTGTTTTCAGTAAGGGTAAGTTTTCTCAGTTTTCATTTGGAAGAACCGACTGCCACAGATAATAGCAGCTTGTTCTGATCCTACTTGTAGTCAACACAGGGTTTTCTCACACTCCCACCTGACTCTATTTTTTGCACATCAGAGTATTTCATCTGAGCTGTAGGTTGCTCTTTCATTACTCACTTGCATGGGTTTCTTTAATTATTCACGCTAAGTTTAATCATATGCTAAACACAGACAATTCTTCTCTGGAACTGTATTTCTCTTAAAGACAAGGGCAGTAGTCTTTGTAAAAAAGGATGTGTCTTTCCCCAGTGCCTGTGAGTACGAACCCCAATTTGCTAAGACATAAATCTTAAAAACAACAAAAAAGAAGTCACGTGTGTGAAATATTCACTAGGATAAGTAGCTGGGATGTCACACTGCCAGAACTTCCACCCCTGACTGGGTGTGGAAGCAGTTTTCTTGGTGGAGGGAGTTCCATGGCGGGACAAGGGCCAGGCTGGGAGCCTCTCTCCCAAGCTACATCATTAGTTAGAATGCAGACCACACTGGATTTCAAACCATTTTGTTGATGGCAGAAGATGGGGACAGCAAAGAGAGAAAGAAACTGATGCCAGAATTGCAGTTGGAGGGGAGATAGTCGTTCTACTCTACAAAAGCACGGGAAGAAAGAAAGAGAAAGAGAGAAGAAAGAAAGAGAGAAAGAGAGAAAGAGAGAAAGAGAGAAAGAAAGAGAGAGAAAGAGAGAAAAAGAGAGAAAAAGAGAGAAAAAGAAAGAGAGAAAGAAAGAGAGAAAGAAAAGAAAGAAAGAAAGAAAGAAAGAAAGAAAGAAAGAAAGAAAGAAAGAAAGAAAGAAAGAAAGAAAGAAAGAAAGAAAGAAAGAAAGAGGAGATTGAGAAAAGCCAGAAAATATAAGGTGAAGTCTTGTTAAGCACAGGAGATTAGGACAGGAATGAGACACTTGGAGAGTGGCAAATAGGACTAGTTAAAGTGGGATTATGGATCTGGGAAGAGAGATGAGGAGCAAAACATGATGAGAGGGCAACAGGAAAAGCCCTTGAGGTTGAGGAGAGGCTGAGGCCAGAAGAGGCCATCCTCTTCTAAGGCTGAAGTGCAAATGAGGTTTTCTGAATGTCATTGCTCCTCTACTCTTGGTAAGTATATAGCTATGAATCTTGCTGCTGCTGTGAAACTTGCTGCCACTATGACTTTCCCTCCCTAGTGACCCAGGCCACAGGCAGTGTCAGTCCTTCAGCTGCCAAAGCAAAGGCCTGAGTGGTGGGTCACTTTCCAGCCCTGCAATACCAAGCAATGGTCAGCTGAAAGGAATGCAGGATTGAGTTTACACCAAAGCAACAATACAAAAAAAGCAGTAGGATAGCTTGGGAAATTCGGCAAGTGCATGCAAGCTTTCCAGAACCAAGTAAAACTGTGCCTTCTGTGTCTTTCTGAGTTATATCTCATAACTCTGAGGGTGCTGTTAGATGCCTGAGGAGCCAATCTTGGAGCCAGTACCTCTGAAACCTGTGCTAGAGTCCCAAGCCTACCTTGTACCCAAGTGAGTGAATTAGCTGGGCCCAGGCAGTCTGTTCAGCAGCAGTTTGTTGATTAAAATCTTCACGTCCATGTAGACTGTTTTCACTTTCAGCAGAACAGCATTTTCCAAAAATGTGCTGATCAGCTGTAATTATCAAGGTTACAATCTGAATCACTCAAAAGGTAAGAAATGCCAGAGTCCGTACTGCCTGCGTAACCTCAGTGCTCGCATGCACACCCTCTTATGTGTGCATTATGATACAGTCTTTAATTATCTGATTGCTTTTTATTTTTCCCCCATGGGTGTCATTGGTGGTATGGGATGCACCTGCAGCGGAGATGAATCAGAGTTAAGTAATAAAGGTGGTCTTTCCTTAGACATCCTGTTTTGGTTTGTGCAAGGATATGTAGGCTGAAGTAGAGACAACAGGAAAATAAAAGGGTAAAGCACATATTATAGCAAAAAATGCTGACCAGGAAACATAATTCTATCCAAGTCTCTGCCACAGCATTCCTCCAAGGTGCCGGTCAAGTCACTTAAGCTGAACTTTGAAGACATCTCTCCTTTAGGGGAGACCCAAACTGCTCTCAGAGGAAGGTGAGGGAGATTTGAAAAGCTGGGGAATACCACCTTATTTTTCATGCTTTCTGGGTACCTCAATTTAGACCTTGGGTTTGATTTACAGAGCTTTGGATCAGTCACACCTGCAACCAAAATCAGTTACAGGAGCTGTACTTTGACTGCATAAACCATTGTACAGCACAATACTAACATCTCTGGGGGGAAAAAAAACCCAAACATAGATCCTAAACACTGCTAGCTGGGAACACAGTGTTAACGGAAAAAAATGGACCTTCATTTCCCTGTACCCCAGTTCTCCACCTAGACAATATGAATAATAATCATGCCACTTACATGCCAAGGATATATTGAAAACAAATTTAATGTATATCTGAGAAGCATTCAGATTGTAAAATCAAAAGCCTCGAGGAAATTAATAATTTTATCTTCAGAGCAGAGGTTTCGAAGCGAGTGGTAAATAAGGCACAAAGCCAAGAAAAACATTGAGGAGGTGCCAGATAGCTAAATAGCGAGGTGTTCATTACACAATGATGATCCACACTGCACCCTGGAGGAGAAAGGGATCCCAGGGAAGAAAAAAAATTGGTATCTTTTCATCTCACTGAAGATTGTATCAGAAGATATGGATAGAGAGGTGATGAGCAGTGTTTAATGATGCAGTAAGTCCAGTTTAAGGTTATCTAGAACTGGGAAATAAACACAGCGCCATGATGAAAATGCTGATTCAATTTAAAGTCTTTCTGCCAAACTAAAATCTTAAGAAATTTTGGGGAAACAAATTCTCACAATTTTTCAGTTCATACACACAAGCTTTAGACCTGCCCAAGTGTTTTTCTTTTACTGAAGGCAACATGGAAACATAAAGCTGAGACAAGCACTGGGTGCTCTGAGGACTTTAATGTTATTTTGCCACCAGACTTGGTCTGGACCCTGTTTGAACTGGTAGGTGTATGTACATTGCAATGCTAATGTCTCTGGGGAGGAGAACGTAACACAGGTCCTAAACATTTCCTTGCTTTTTTCTGTCCGATTTTGCAAACTTAATAAAATTTTCAGACCCTTTCTTTTCTCTGTGTTGCACATAGGTTTATGTAGAGCTGCTTGCAAGGGTCCTCAGCACACAAGAAGCAAAATTAACATACTTGCACCTATGTAGTCAGCTTCATTCACTATTAAAAATCATCTCTACATACGATACATACTATTAAGCAAAAAGTCAGCTTTTTTATAGTGTTTCAATTTGTAATATTTAGGTTTTTTCTGATGCCTAAAATACATCCATAAGGATAAAAAATGTGCCTTATATAAACCAAATCCATTTTTACCCTAGCTTTTAAAACATTTGCATACTGAAAAGTTGACTGCAAAATTCCAAAACAACTTTATTGGGTGACAGCTGTAGTTAAGTAATATTTTTTCATAGTACAATAAATTTTTGAAGAACTTTCAAGATATAACTTGTTTTTCTTTTCTGATAGCTCTTTGGAGACATGGACCTCCTTTTTCTTTTTGCTTGTGGAGAACATTCATTATTCTGAATACTTCTGATCAGAAGCAACTTGAATGTGTTCTTTTTCCAGACATATTAACACTTTTTTTTTTTTAATTTTCATTTTTTCAGATAGCCAGACTTAGCAGTTAAAATCTGGAAACAACATTCATTGTTATTCTTGATCAAAATCTTCAAAGTTTTCTCTTTTTGCCAAATTCAAAATTTTCAGCAACAAAAAATCATTTTAAAGCTTGAAATACTTTCCTGTCTTTTCTTTCCTTATTCAGCATAGAGCTGCTCTGCGCCAAAAATGAATTTAATCTCCCCAAAGCCAAAACTTTGAGTCAGTTTTTAACCACATTGCACATTCAAGCCCTGAAACGGCAAAGACAGAAACAGAACAGCATTTCAGTAGGCAGTTACCATCAGGACGTTGTGGCACACTCTAGTTTGTTGAAAAAATATAACATAATATCAAACTGAGGAAAAATCTGTTCCGTTCCTTGGCTACATGAATTCCTGGATTAGACAACACAAGAGGGACAGAGGCTTCTCTAACTTTTCTCATCCCTTAGGTTGACTAATTTCTACCTGTAACCTGGTAAAAAAACTAGATGTAATTGTCTAAACTTTGTCCTTTTCTCAGCTAGTATAGCACTAACTTTGACTGAGAAATTGAGCTGCTAGAACAGTCTATCACCAAAAAAAAACCCAAAGAAAAAAACCAAGAAGGCCATTTTATGCTGTTGTAATATCATAAATTGTTCTTTAAATGTACATAATTTTATACCTACTCAATAGCCATTTTCATTGCCAATTAGCAAATGGAAGATTTCATACTAAGAAGAACCAGGCCCAGCATGTTTTCTCCCAGTAAATTGCAGAGCCATAAACTGATAATGTTTTTACTGACCATCCCGAAGACAAAGAGGGAGTCCTGTGACTGACAAAGGCTTGATGGGACTCCTTGGAGAACAATCTGGGAAGCCCAAGAGCTTCCCAGAAGACTGCTAATGTCTCCAGGAGAGCAAGGAGCAGGGCATGAGGAGAGAGGCAGTGGCCAGTGCAGGAAAAGGAAAAGTGTGCAGGAAAAGTGTCAGCAGGCTGCTCTCAGAAGAGCAAACACTTGTCCACCCATGACCCTTTTCTTTCTCTTTTCTTATAGGAATATTGAGCATCAGACAGACATTTCTTTCTGAAAAATCTCTTCACAATTACAGCGATCTGTACAGCAGTTTGTTTTTCATTGTGTTGATGCTTTCTGTTTAAAACTGTGTTTAGTTAAAATGCAGTTAAAAGAACTTGATGATGGCACTGTTCAAGATCCTCATGATAGCATCAGTCTTTTTCAGAATGCAGAATAAAAGACTATTCTCTTAAATAATTTTGTTTCTCACAAAATATTTCCATATATTTTCAGCTTAAAAAAAAAGGTCCCAGTGGAGTAATTCATCAATTTGACAGTACTCATATACCTAAAATCAAGCACAAAAGATTTCAGAGTATATAACATGTAGACTTCATGGAACACCCTGGCCTAAAAGTAGGGGAAATGAGGTTCTGACAGTGCAATTGAAAGCATTAAAGTTTTCAGCACAAGTCATCATGTTCATGGGCTGAGCTGGAGCAAATTGCAGGAAACGAACATAATGGTCTTGCAGTTGGAATTGGTTGACTGTTGTAGGTCCCTTACAACTGAAATATTCTATTCTATTCTATTCTATTCTATTCTATTCTATTCTATTCTATTCTATTCTATTCCATTCTATTCCATCTTTCTCACCAGAAAAACCTCCATGGAGAGAATTCACACAAAAGTTCGCTCTCTCAGAGGTCAGTTAAGTAGCTTTATTAATTTACTTTTCATTTTTTCATGTTCTCTGCTACTGAGCTTTATTTCACATCTTATTATACACACTAAATTCTTATAATCAGGGGTTAGTATGTGCCACAAGTTAGTATGAAGTGCTTTTTGCCTCTATGAGGCTTTTGGTTCTGAAAACTCAGAAAGAAAAAAACCCAGAACTTTAACAGTTGATTAATTTACTGGCATTAATAATCTTTTGTATATATTTTTATTTATACTTTGTGTGTTTCATTTTTTGCTTTGTTGTTTTGCTGTGTTGGCTGGAAGGTCTGCACTAAAACTCACCTGCCACTCAGTTTAATTTCTTGTGTTTAGGGCTGTACAATGTTCCATGTAAAGCTAATCAATACAAGGATTTATGAAACATCGAAACAGAACCGTCTAAAGGAGGAAATTATAGTCAGTTCTAGTTATTAAAGATTTCCTATACTAAATTTAGTATAAGAGAATCCTTATACATCTTCTTTTAGGGTATTTGTCAAGTGCATAGACTGAAGAAACAATTGTGGTTGGTTCCACTGCAATGTGTCTTTATTTGTTGCTTGCTATTTAATGCTAGCTGGAAGGAAGCAAACCCTGTCATGCGGAGGTGAAATACTGATTCCATTTTAGTCACAAGCAGCTCTTCCATTAATTTCTTCTGAAATTTTACCTGATGTGCAAAACAAAGAGCAATGGAAAAAGAAACAGCAAATTTTATAAGATGCCAGGATGAAAACAATAATGATGCTGTATCCTTCCTGTATTCAGCTGTCTCACATTGCAAACTAGATTACATACACATGTACATATCTATTTATTCATCTAGGCATATATATGTGTTTATATAAGGTTTATATATACGTAAAAGGAAAGAGCAAGTGAAAGAGATCTCCTTATAGCTTTACCTCATTTAAATGCAGGATTTGTAGTTGAATGTATTTGTTTCTTCCCTGGATTAACAATACATTTCCTAACCTTTTCTGTTTACCTTCAACATGTATCAAAGACTTTTCCCTCTACTTTCATTCTTTCTCATGACTAATTATAACATTTTACAGTGACAGCAAATTTTATGAACATACTGTGTCTCGGATCACCCTGACTAGCTCAAACTTACGAAAAGACTTTCAAATACTTATTTTCAGGAACTCTTAAAGATATTCCCTATGTTGTTTTTCATCTTGTAGTTGACACATGAGCAATTAGTTTGATTTTTTTAAAAATAAAATTACATGCAATGATGACTTGTCCATCAACACCATATAGATATACACAGATAGATAGATTTATATACATACATGCACACATACTCACAAAGTTTGGTTACCTAATAATATAATAACATTAGACGTAGTTGTAAAAAGACATTCATCTGTCCCAATACACACAATCTGTACCATTCATAAACCAAAATGTAAATGACATTTTAGTATAGAAACATGCAGACCTATTTTAAACACTTAAAAGAAGAAAATTGCATGCATAAGGCAGTACAAGTCCAATTAATTGGTTGACTTGTCCATTTCAGTAAACAGGGACCTCCAGTTTTTTGGAGCACTTCATTTTTCTTGATCTCTCCAAGTGTAATTTGAATTCTTGATGAGTTATTTGTTTTCCTCTTGTGAATGTTGCCTCAACCCAAAAATTATTTACTAGTCTCTGCTGTTTCCCGCACAGTTGCCAAATATTTCTCCTGTACTTCGTGGCATACTATTAAGCAAGTGAGTTACTATTGAGTCATTCATGGTTTAAAATATTTTATCCTGAGGTTCTGATTTGCAGACAGCTCCTCTTGACTCTCATCCTTCCTTCATTTACAAACTGCAACATAATGGAACCTGTGAAGAGCAAATAATAGTAAAAAAGCTCATTTTATAGACCACCTAAAAAATTAGCTTATACAACACACACAGGGCACAAATTATATGATTTCCTTTCAACATGGCAAGCAACATTATACAATCTAATTTTTAACAAAAAAACCCAACCCAACCCAAACCAAACAAAAAAAATTAAAATCAGTGAGTACAATAACAAACGACAAAGAAACAGGAGAATGAGGTTTGATTCAGGTGTTGTTGCCTCTTGTTTCTGCCAGGCATTGATCAGCAGGCCAAAGGCAAGATTTCGAGGGTTCCAGTTTGTTCACTTCAGTACTGCTCTTCTTCCTCCAAGTGACTCTGCTTTACAGGAAATTTCCTTGGAAACAATTGTCAACTGCATTGTGGAGATTAGCTTGTACACAAATGACCAAAATAGGCATTTTATAGTTGATATACATCTACAAATGTGATCTACTGTTAATTCCATCAAAGAATGTACGACAATAAAGTATTAGCTGTAGCCAAAGCCAAAGCTGATTTGCTTGTGAAAAGGAGTCATTTTAGGGCCAAGCAATAACATATTTGTTTCAGTCTTTGCTCAAAAAAAAAAAACAAAACCAACAAACAAACAAGTGCAGTTTGTATCTTGTTACTCTCTATTTCCAAATCTTTATATTTCCTCCTGGCATATGTGATATGGAAACCTGAGATAGATAGAGAAAATAACAATAAAAAGAAAGAGATGATATAGCAGCGAACATTTCCGCAGAGTGAAACTGCAGAATAAGATGACCAAGATGTGATGAAATCTGTTTCTGGTGACATAAGAAATACTCTGAGAAGTACTTAAAAGTGTTAATAAGAATGAAACCCTGACTTTATAGCTGGACAGGATCAGTCTCCGTTTTGGGCTCACTCAGTATGTGCTGTAAGTATACAATGCCAATATTCAAGACACAATCCTGTAATGTCATTACAAGGTCCCATCACAGTCACTTGCACATTTCCTTTGGCACAGCAGATTTTTTTTTTTTGATGGGGGACAGGGTCAACAGTCAAGAAATCCCTGCCCTCTAATAAGACAGCAGGAGAAGAAAAATACTTGCTAAGCACTTCAGCTGTTCTCAGATTCATAAAAAACATCATGTTATAGAGATTATAATGTTTCGTTTTCCTGTTGGTCAGCTGCTAGAAAACCTTTGGGAATTTGCTAGGTAAAAGCTCCAGAAACTCTGCCCTGCTCCCTGCTTTTGTCTCAGCAGAGGAGATAGAGCAGAACTTCTAGTGCCAGATATACCATCACAGGCAACTTTTCCAATTATGCTGGTGGGAGGGATGGGAGCAACAGTCCTCTCCCAGACATCAAAACTACAAAAACCAATAAACGAAAATCTTCAGATCTTCAGAATGCTGATAGCACAAAAAGTGTCAAGACAACCATTCCTCCAAGAAGGGGAAGGAATTTGGGAGCAGAGGAGAGAGGGCATCTGGATTACTGACTCTGGAAGTTTTGGTCAGACTTAAACTCGCGGCCAAACTCGCACCCCCTGGGAACGAGCACAGCATGTTTCAGTGTGTGCATTACACTAACAAAATCTCATAGTTCTGCTTTTTCTCTAATTTTGCACCCTTCACACTGCAGGAGAGTCTTTTTATCAATCTTAGTCTGTATCCCAACCTTCTTGCGCAAAGGTTAAAAAGAATGTATTGATTATACTGTGAAGTGTGCCAATGACATTTCTAAGGTTGTGTAGTACAAATCTATAGATAGCTAGGGAGTGTTCATGCTTGATCAAGTTCTTGTTATTACTAGGAGAAGCTCAAACCTTAACAGATGAAAGATGTTTCTCAGATTACCTAGTTCTGTAAAATATTTTTCCTGATTCAGAGCATTTTAACTTCCCCTTGCTATTAACGTGACACAAATCACAGATGAGTCTACAGAAAGAAACCAGAATGAAATCCTGGTTATGGGAGATCTGTCACCAGCTTCAAAGTGGTCAGTATTTCACTTCAGATTCTTGATAAAAACAAGGAATATAAATCTTCTCTTGCAAGCAAACATTGATCAAGGTAGTTGCATCAGATCTGCTCCTGGGCCTTTTTCTGCCTGTTTTGCAGCTGCCATGTCACCCCTCAAGCTATTCACCTCTCTGCTCCTGCAGCAGGACAAGAAATGCTAGAGCTTAGAGCCCCACTGCTGTCTTGCTGTGCATTAATAGGTCCAGGAAAAATGGCATCAGTAAAGCTTGGCTTCTCACGGACTCGTGTGCTGTGCTCAGACCTCCCAGTGCCTTGCCTTCGAGAGGAGCTGTGACTGACGCTCTTCATGCCATCAGAGCGTCACAGCGCTTCTCCGCCTGGGTAGATCCTCCAGTTTGACAAGGATTTCTCTGCCTCTGAAAATTTTCCCCTCAGGTAGACCTAAGAAGTTCTCCCCTCTCACAGCAGTCTATTTTCATGAACTTTTTAGGAATCTTATGAGTGTCTTATCTGCCAGCCAACTGCAAATCTTCCTTAAAATTTGTCTGGTCAGATAGATCAACATACACAAACTGGCAGACACAGACTTGCTTCTGCAGAAAGACAAGTTAAAAAGAATTAGACTTAAAGCACATTTCTGAGATGATTCCTCTGTAGGTATACAGGCTGTAGTCACAAGAGCTCAGAAACTCTCATCAGCCCTATCCACTCAGGAACTGCTCTGTTCCACACAGTTTTTGTTGCCGTTACAAGTCATTCTGGAGCCTACTGACAAAGGGAGAGAAAATATGCAATAACCCTTCAAGGGAATAAACAAATCAGGCTTCGAGTCTCAAATGAGTGCTGAGACACAGGTCTCAGGGCTGACACTTGAGCTCCAGACTTTAAAATCTGCTTTGCCCGTGTGTCAGCCATGGCTGTGAATTCTGAAAGGCTAAATGGCTTTCTTGCCGACAGGAATGGTGTGTGCCAGAGAGCAGTTCAGTTCACGAGTCATTGGTTGCACAGATGTCAGAAGGCATGATATCTAAAGTTGATTTCTGATGGAAATATCCAACGAGGTGTCTCTAATGCTGAAGTCGCTTCTCGGTGACAGCTTGCTACTGGTTGATAACCATTTTCTGCTCTGCATCCATCTACCGTCAATGCTGCCGTGGTACTACCTTGCATGTGTGCTCAGACAGAACCTGATAAGATCCTTTTAAATGAACTGTATAAGCTAGTCACCTAACCATAACTGACCTTTAGGATTTAGGCAGAACTGGTGTGCTGAAGTTACCCATATTACTCTCTTAGTCACAGGCTAAATGTAAGATTTAGGAAATATAAATTATGCTTTATGTGTGGGAGGAGAACTCATGCTTCAAGATTTCTTCCTAGAAATTATTCTCTCCACAAGGTTCTCAATGATGTCTAGCAAAAAACATTACCCTACAGACACAAATTTGGCCTTACACCCAGACCCCCATCTCAAAACCTGAAAGCATAGAGTTAAGTTCCCTGACGGCCTGCTATTTATGAGGAGTTCAAGAGACTTTGATCCGGGACAAAAAGAGGTTTTCAAGATTTGCATATAAAGGAGGTGTTTTTTCTTCCTGCCTACTCAGAGGTGCATTCAATCTTCTGATCTTTTGTTCCCCATTTTTAATTTTTTCCTGTCAAATAACTAGGTATTATCTCTGAAATATCTCAATCAGTTCAAGTAATAATAATAATAATAGTAATGCCATGCTTTGATATTGTCCCTTTTATTTGGAGATCTTGAAACACTCCATACAAAAAGATCGTTATTATTAGCTTCCTTTTATACATCTGGAGACCAAAGCATAGAACATTAAAGTAACTTTTCCAAAGCTACTACTCTACAGACCTAAGAATAGAACCAAGTCCTTTGTCCTGGATCCCGTACCACCCTAATTCTGTAAAATATTGACAAGTTATGTGATAAAGCATACACATATCACATATTCAGGTATAGAAGGCAGGAGTAAGCAAGGTGAAAGAACTGAGAAATGTTCCTCAGTAAATTTCATGGCACATGTTAGGATCTGTGTCAGCTTTCCTAGACTCTATTTTCTCTGCTGTCCGCACAAATTTCCACAGTTTGTGATCTTTCACACTTCACCGTATTCAGATTTTTTTTTAAATTCACATATTTTTATCAGTTTTATCTGGAATTTAATATTGTGGTATTTTTCCTGTATCTGAACTTATCATTTCATCACCTCTCAAAAAAGCCACACTTGGCCATAGTTATCACTTCATCTTGCAGAATGTGCAAAATGGTAGGTCCCTCACCAGCTTATTCCCCATGGTCCAGAATTATTTTTTTTTTTTTGTTAAAATTATTTCAGGTTTTTATTCAAATAAGTTTATACATTTACAAGCATTTTTTCCAAGCCTCATGACTCTCCCACAGAGACTAAACTTCATACACTTGATGTTCTTAGAGCTATGTCCTTTCATCTTTCTAGAACAAAGCCATTTTGAAAATCTCTCAGGCTTTTTGTAGCTTTTGGTAATAAATCCAGGGGGATTTTTTTTTCTTCCCAGAAACTCTCAAAGGGGTTTCAAATTGTGTGAGGGTCTCACATGCATTGAACAATCTGTCCCTCCCCTCTCAATTAGGACTCACTTTACCAAGGCTCAGGCAACATCTGTAGCTTGGTTTAGGGGAATCCCTACTTCTGCCCTGTGCAGGGTAGCTACTTGGAGTTCAGTTCATATGCCCACCAGATATTGCTTCATGATAAGAATGCCTATATGAGATCCCCTGAAGTTGTTAATTAGACATACATTTTATTTCCTGTCTTCTCATAAGGCAATTGGTGGTTGCCTACAGAGGGATTCAGGTGGAGTATTGCTGGAGGAAGAGAGATTAGATAATGATAATTAAAGTTCTCTGAGATGCTTTTGGTTAGATCCCATGCTGCCTTTCTTTCCCCACTAGTGCAGAGTCCTTTAACCAATTTATATAGATACACAACCAGGGAACTGAGACCATATTGCCTTTTGAGTCCTGCGTTATGGCATATAAGCATTTACAGCCCTAGTAGGTACTTCTGGTTTAAAAGATAGGGGTATGCATTTGTGAGGTATGCACACAAGTATGTGATGAGAGTATGTGGCCAAAAGCATTGACAAAGTTGACTCCTTATATTCACGCCATAGAGTCATGCTACCAGAGAACCAGCTCCTGGTGACCTTCAGCAATATGACTCTGAATGTCCTATGTTCTGTTTTAGTGATTTGGTCAGTTCTGTTTATTTTTCTGCACAATGGACTTATGGGAAGAATCAACATATGCAGTCTGTATTCTAATATGTAGGCCGAGTTCAGGTCTGCATTTCAGTTGTGTGAGCTGTTCATCGTGTTGAGTTGCACATTTAATTGCTTGCTTTTGCCCATTTAGTGTTTTTTTTTTACTTTATTTATGACTAGCTTAGTACTCAATACCATGCAGAATTTAATATGTTAAAGACTGAGCTTTAAAATAGGTATATCGTTACAGCCAAAAAGGATGGATGCCTCAAGAGGATGTCAGGGAAAATAGTAAGACTTTATGCAGAAAATTACCAAATTATACCGATTCAAATATACCCAGTGAAAAACAAAGTTGGATCTCAGGTCTGCCTAGTCCCAAAATCTCTGCACATATTTAATAGTGAATATATACATATTTTATCCTCTTATAATCTTTACGTGTTTTTTCCACGCGTCCAGGTTCTGTACATTCTAAGCTAAAACTGTTACACTAGTATTTTTATCTAAAAATATATGTTATAGTTCTAGATCTTTTGAGAGAGTCTAATTTCAGGAGATTTTCCTTCTCGTCACAGGATAAGTGATTTGAACAGCCATATGAATTCTATGTATTTATCTGAGCTAAAATAAACATGAAATAAGAGCAACTTATAGTTGAGTTGTGAGTTGTGGACAAATAACTTGTCTGTGGGCTTTTGTCCACACTTCAACATTTGTTGAGTTGTGGACAACAACAACAAATCATCTGGACAACAGAAGATTTGGAGTTGAATGTGAAAGTTAAATGAGCATGAAACAGATGAAAAGGGCGACTTTCCTCACACAAGTGCGCGAATACACTTTTCATCAGGGAAATATTTTGTTAATAAGATTAGATATCTAAGGTTGCTATTTGTTCTGCTTATATTTTGGTCAGCAAGGCACAGCTGGAGGGAAGCCATACTTCTTTAAAAGCTTCCTCTCTTCCTCCATCCCACCAACTCCAAATCAATATAGCAGATACAGTACCAGAGAAGAAATAAGCTCCCAAAAAGAACAGTGTAATTTCCCCAGAGGCCTAAAGAAGGAGGAAGATTGCTGTGACTATAGGGCACTGATTATTGGAAGATCCCCCTGACACTTTGGTCTTCATGCATGGTTAGGAATAAAAAGCTGAGTCAGATATTTGTGTTCCCAAACTATTTAGCGTACAAAATCACAGGTTCAAAAAGATGTGATGGGATGCAGCATTTTTTACAGTGCAGTGTATCTGACACACAACTAAGCCATTAATTAGAGAGACGTTCTTTCTATTGCAGTTGATTTACAGGACTTAAATTTTAATATAGTTTAGAAGTCGGAGGTGGAAAAGTCTGATGAATTGTCAGCTTTTTGCCAATGCAAGATGCTTCTGAGCTAAGGATGTAACTGATAATGGATAACCTTTTCTGGGTTCTATTCTTATTTGCCAAATTACAGATGAGGAATAGGAAATAAGACTTGAGATGACATTTGAGCCATGAGTCTTAAAAAAAAAAAAAAAGATTATTAAAGACAACAACTGTGTCGTGTGGGAAAGGTCATGATTTAATTGCAAGATTGTGAAATCAGGATGCTAAGCACTGGGGTAACAGGTTCGAGAGACACATTCAGCTAAATGGCTCAATAGAATAGAGGACATTCCTTCTCATTTTCTGGAGAAAATAACATTTCAAAATTCTTGATGAAAAGAAACCCAAACCTGAGTTACCTGAGTAAATCTGATGTTATTTTAAATGATAAATTACATCTATAGGATCCTTCAGAATAAAAAAATCTTCTTACTTAAAATAACTCTTACAATACCAAGCCCCAAAAATCTGATCCTGAAATACTTACCTTATCTTGATTTTATCAGAATAAATTGTATAAAGAGTGATCAGTGAAACCCAAGTAATTTTAGCAACAGTAGCTGGAGTGGAATAACTGAGTAGCATGTAGACAGGCATTCGTGACAAACATGCTATTAATCAAAAAGACAATGCTGTACCTGTAATTATGAAAGAATATTATATTCTGAAGAAGATAATATTTACGGTATGTCAAAATGAAGATAGAGGAATGGTACTCAAGGTATTCTTGCATTTAGATAGCTTAGAAATGTAAATGGTTTGTGCAGTATTAACCAGGTGTTTTACTGTAACTTATAGCAATGAATTTTTGTCTACTAAAATTGATTTCAAACTTGTGAAAGAAGGTGGATTGGCATGATATAGGGATGAACCCCTCAATTTATCGAACTTACAGATACGTTGCAGGCAGTACAATTTTCCATAAGCTGTCTTGTCAACATCTCTCAACCCTGACCTACTTATGGCACCTCCAAAGACAAACACATTTTTCAGTCCCCGTATACATTCAGCCTTTGATATCTTTGCTGAGCTTGCCAGTTAGTGTCCCTGAAGAGTGCTTGTTTGGTGTGGACACCACGTTTTGGACCACCAAGTCATTCCTCAGAGTTATTTCCATTAGCAAGCCAACGCTTACTAACAGTTTCCCACCATGATATCTGACATCAGTTTTGTCTCTTTACCTATGCTTACGATACGAAATAGCTGAGCTGTCTCACATTCTAGCGCGTGAAAGCTGTTGGCAAGTGTTGATGTATTTTTTCTTCATTTTGACTGCCATACACCTCCGATTAACCATTACATAATACAATCTGTTCTGTATTTGACTTGAACTAACAGATTCTACTATTATGGACATATATAAGCCCCGAGAAAGATGGATAGGCCCAGTGCCATGGAGGTGATAGACTGCGCGCTCTGACAACAATCCCTGTGTCATTCAGTCTCCTGTTGAGTGTGAATTTAAATCACTTAAATCCTGAATATTTCTGTCCTGTGAATATTATAAAATTTAAATCCTTTAAGAATTCCTTTGGAAAAAAAATGTGAATCAGGAGCAAATGATAAGATTAAGAAACCAATTGTTCTCTGGGATTTAAAAATCCATCAGGAATTTTCTAAATCTCAAACTGTTTTGCTAGGTTTTAGTTTTTGCATTTGATGTGCTTGATCTTAAATTGTTCAGTAATAAAATGGAATAACTACAAATAAGTCTGGTTATATTAGAATATTCATAAAGTGAGGTGTCGTAAGAAAGTCATCAAGTGACTTAGAAAGTTCATTTACATTGTTCAAATAGATGAAAAATAGTCCTCAATAAAATACAGCGTATATGTCAGGATCAGCACCAACCCTTTTCTATATCCATGGGATTTTATGCATCTCTGGATATTGATAATAAGACTCTACTCATATCAAATTACTCGGCAGTCTCCTAACCCTCTGGACATGGTAACTGAGGGAACAGACCAGTCCAAGCCAGAAGAGGAGCTGAGCAGGCAATCTATCTGCAAGTCTAAAATTAAAGTGAGGCATGCCACCATCTGTCATTCCCACCTTACCTTATGGATGTTAGGATGATTGATTCTCACAAGGTAAGTAATGCTCCTGAGTAGGACTAGACTTGGGAATATTTCAGATAATTTTACCTTGTAGTTTTCCAGTTTCACTTTTTCATGGTTAGATATAGGAGAAAGTATAAAATAATGCAAGAAAATGTCAGGAAATGGCAGAAACAAATGCTCTTCTACCATCAAAAAAGGTGGGATCAAAGAAAGTGGTGGAAAGCTCTGAGGGTCAGAAGACCCATTACATCTCCTTAATGAGAAAGTTGAGCCTTTGGGACTTGTTCATATCCTCCCTGCGAAAGGCCTTTCACAACAGCCAGGTATGTGGAGGACCTTGCCCACACCTCTGGCCTTTTTACATGACCCTTATTTGGAAGGCAAGAAAGAAGCAAATTGCTTTTATAGTGTTTGGTGCTCTTTGGCAGCTCATTTGTTTTTCACAATGACAGTGGCTTGAAATTTTTTTGAAACATAAAATACACATGGGAAAATGTAATGTTTGAAAACCACAGCAGGCGTTCAAATAGTTCCAATTGATAGAGAATCCTCAGGCCGAATGACTGCCACAATTCTGTTCAATCTTCTTGATCACTTTCAAAGTGTTCAGAGACTCCTGACTCATCAGCCTCCTTTACCAGGACAGCATCATTTGAAAACAGTGGGCTGCAGGAGTGTAACAGCAGACTTAATTTATCCTTCCCAGTCATAGCTTCAAACAATAACACACAAACTGGTAGGACACAGACATACTATAATAGTGACTAGCACCAAAGTTACTGTGGTGCTTTTTTTTAAATTTTTTTCTCTAACTTTCAGAATTTAGATGAAAAGTAAGATTCAGTGATAGTGGAGTGAGGAGGAGGGTAACTTTTACATCTTACACCAAAATAACTTGAACTACACTTCAAAGCATTCGCAGTACAAAAGTTCAAATTTCTAGCTATCAGCAAGACAAATATTGAAGGTCTTGACTAGCTAAATCAAAAGTTTTGAATTCAAACTGTTCATAAGGCAACCCCTTTTTTCTCAGCTTTTTCCAATCCATTATGGGTTGGGAAAACAACCGTCTACATCAGTAGGTTGCAGATTTTGGAACCAGATTTTTTTTGTAGTTAAATCTGTTTCCTCAGACTGCTCTGTGCCCAAAAGACCAAACGACAAAACTTACATTATAAGGATAATATAGATTCACAGAAAAAACACCCTTGTTTCATAGCTTCCCATTCTGGACACATTGGCAGCTTACTGAATATTCAGTTTCTCTAAGGCTGTGTATTTATTTGAGCTTTCCCATTTTCAGAAGGGCTGTTAAGAAAATTGAAAGGATTGGAAGTAACTTTTTGTAATTTTCAAGAATTTGTCTGTATCCTGGTATCAGACAGTCCCTCCCTTTCTCAAACATCCTACTCGCATTCCATCTATAAACATGCATTTAATTTTCCTATGTCACACATTTTGGAAGACCTAAAAGCCTAATTTTGAAAAAAGTTTGTTGTTTCTACTAATCCAACAGAAGTAGTAAGGAAGTCAGCATACGTCCTAGGGCTGTATAAGAGCTATTCACCGAGTATGCTCATCGGGGGTATTTAATCACTGACTGTCTGAAATGTAGCAAGGAACCTGAAGCTGGCAATTACTGAAGATGATATTACCTTTTGGTTTGTGATTTTGTATGTGGAATTTAAACCATACACTTATAAACAAATAACTAAAAGAGAGGATGAAACCGTATCAGAATAGTTCACTTCTCCAATTTAATATTCAAACATGAATCCAAATCTTAGACTCTGTTTATAGTAGGGTACGGGCCAGGGATGCTTCTGTGCATTGAACGAAACTTGACATCGTGCTTTTAAAACTTCATTAATTTATTTCACCAGTTTTTTCAATTATCCTTTTCATTATTAAGAGTATCTGCAGAAACATATTTTAGGTTATTAGAATGTTCCCAGAAAGGGCGTACAATTATTTCTGAAAAGATACGTCTAATACTTCTATTGCGTATCATCCACACGTAGCTAAACACTGTATGCATAAAGCTGCAATGGTAAAGAAGGAATCTCTTTCTCTCTCCCTCTCTTGCGCTCTCTGCCTCACACGCACACACAGACATATACAAAAGGGAGTTTTTGGCCCCCAGCTTCTCAAATTGCTCAAATGTTTTTTCAGCCGAAATGCCAATAAACCGAAAACCCCCCGCAAGCACAAAAGGCCGCAACAGCAGGAAAAGGGAGAGGTGAAAAGAGAAGTATCTGCGCTGTGACACCGTACCTGGAAACTCTCGGGTGCAAAATACAGTCTCACGCTGTGAAAAGCAGATCATCAAAGCAGACTTGCTAAATCACCTTCCACTGGTAAGCACACAGGCCAAGTACCCTCGCCCCGTAGCAGCCAATAAGCGCCTACCTATTTGTAATGCTGCAAACACAGTTAGCAACATATTTGTTAGCAGGTGTCACTGTGATGAGAAGAGCAGACGGCAGTCAGGCTGTAATTATTGTGTGAACCCAATAGGCGTTACACACTTCATTTTGGAACACATCACAGAATTCTTTAATAGCTGGCCTGATTATTAGGATCTTACGTTAATTTGTGCAGAATGTTATAAAAGTTAAGCAAGAAGATATTACCATTATACAAATGAGCGTGGTTCTGCCTGTTAGCTTGAACATACGGCAAGAAACAGAATGACACTATCCAACACTGCAAATTTACATTTAACAAAATCGCTAAGTAACAATTTTACAGTCATCTTAATTTGCATCACTAAAACCTGGCAGCATTTCACCCAAAATGCATTAGCGGGAACTATTTATAAGATCAGTAGCAAGGTTTTCATATAAAACCAGTGATTTAATATGATTGTTACAGCAGTCCTTGCAGTGGAGATTCCTAACTTCCTTAGAAAAGTACAGTTAAGGATCACCATCACTGCTCCATGAATGCTTGTTAAAACAATTCATAGAAAATGACTGTGAAAACGTAAATTGGGGTCGAAGGTGGGAGAATATAATCCAACTTCTCAGGGCAATCAAATATCATCATATTGTGTACTACGTAGGGTGTGAGCGTAAGCACTTCACAGTGGGGATGTTTTTAATCTATATTTGTCCAACATGGCACAGAGGAGACACAACTTGCATTGATTTTGTCATTGTGTTTGTGCAGCAGGTGTGAAGTAACGGAGGCAGGGTCCCGATTCCCCAGCTCCCCGTGTCAGGAACCAACCTCCCTTCCACATCAAGTCCTGCTGTTCTACCCACAGCAGCAGGAAAAGGAGCATGGAGAGATAGTGCAGACCCGTGGCTCAGCACAGAGGTGGACCACAGCAAGAGGCGATGCACCGAAAACGAGACAAGAAGCCTCTCCAGGTCCTACAGCTTAAGAAACACATTAGTACCAATAATTGATTTAATTATAGAAAGTTAATTAACCTCACTTGCCTTTGAAAGCATGATATATTCCTGCAAGGCCAAAATTTCCTCTCAGATCTGCTCTATAGTTCTTAATTACATTGATCTACTGTACTGACATGCGTATTTTCCTTTAGACCAGTTGGAAATCTGCACACCGAAGGAGTCCAGAATACTGAAGCAAACTGCTATCATGTGGATTTGAAGTGAATTTTGCCCTCAGATTAAAAAAAAAAAAAAAAAAAAAAAAAAAAAAAAAAAAGAAAAAAAAGGCTGAGTTTCTGACAGAGAACANAATAAAAGGCTGAGTTTCTGACAGAGTACACCACTTGTATGCTGCATTATATAATATGAATAATTTATATTGCTAAAAGTGCTTCCTCTGAAATATGGGTAGAAGCGGGTAATTGCCCATGGATAATACTTTATATATTTTGTAGGAGGAACATATCTCAACCCAAGAAAATACACTGGCGCTAGGGCACAACTTTCAGATATGAATGACTCAATGAATCATGAATGACTATGATTTTCTTGGGAGCTAATGGTTTAACACACACTTAAATACGTTCCAAATGCATGGAAAACCCTAAAAAAACTAAATTGTGTAACACAGGGTGGACTGTGAACTCTTCTGAGCACTTTAACTCTTTCGGGTTTAAACAAGAAATGAACATACATGCGGTGGCAGCTTTTACCTGGCTGACAGTGGCATCCATCTCCACTAGAATTTTATAAATCTTGCTGAAATCTTTTTCTATTGCTCTGTTTTAATAGTGACATGCAGTGGTTGCATGGTGCAACAGAGGTTTGAGAACAGTATTTCACTAATAACAACATTTAACACATGACATCATATCTGAACTTGTTACACCACACAAGCAAGTTTCCATAGAAGTTGTTTTCACTGGTACTTAAACATGCTCTAGAGTACATTCACACGTTGTGCAGTTGCCTTCAAAGGGGATTTAATCAAAAATTATCATAATTCTGAGGCTTTCATGGGCTGCTGTGTAGGGTTGCTTGCCCTGCAGGATCTAGATTGACACAAACCACCACCAAGTGGAGAACAGCAGGTAAGAAATGTTCCAGAAAAAATGGAGCAGCTTTGTATTTTGAATATTACACTTCAGATGAGTTGATCACTTTGCATTTGGGCAGATCAGTGATGCCAGCCCACCTCTCCTTTGTGTTAAAGGCTGCCCTCACATCAGTCATTCCTCTTCCACACTTCCACCACTGCCTCTGTCACCAGAACTGCCCTTTCATTCCCTCTGCTTTTGACCCACTCATCTTGGTAAACTGGGTGGAATTTCACTTTGCAGAAGGCCCTGTAACTCCTGTGGACTGGTGATTTATCCCAACAAGCCTACTAGTGTCTGAAAATGAAACTGATCTTGCTGGGACTTCTTTTAAACAAGGAATGTATAAGACAGGCCTATTTAATTTGTCCATTTTAAGTACAAAAAAATGTGTCTAAAACATGGAGCTTGACCAACCTCTATGACTCCTTATTCTGTCACGGTGTGTATCATAGTTACGGTGTTTCTTGTTAACTTCCCTAATGTCTGGCATACAACCATCTGACCATGTTCCTTCCAAGATTAAATGATATTTCAATATTACTGCAAAACTTCATCTGTCTGGAGCAAAAGAAGGGAGGACATGAGCTACTACCTTCTACAAATAACATAACTGTTAAAAGACCGAGGAAAGTAGGTGTCGATGCATTGATTATAGTCCTAAGGAATTTGGACTTAGAGCAAAAAGACCAAAGTAGGGGATGCAGTCCAGCTAAGTCCACTTTCCAGCAACGTGAGATAGGAGAAATGGAAAATTCAAGGCCATCTTTAGAAATCATCATCAGCTTTACCGAGATTAGAAGTGTTATTATCTGATAGTCATGTATGCGTGCACAGTGACACTATGGGGCATAGCTAAGGTGCTCTCTGTGTGTTTTTCTGTATCTTAATTGTTTGGCATGATTTTTAAATGCAAATGTTAATTCTGACATTCCTGTGGCTGTAAGGAAAATGCGCAGCTTACTCTCCTCAACCTTTTACTACTTCTGCGTATCTCCAGGCTTAAATTTTCAGGTTAAATTGGGCAAAGGCTGTTTTTGTTTCCTGTGAAGAAAATATATATTCTAGGAGCAGAACTGTCTTGATTGATACGTTATGCATCCATCAGTTGGGTTACACGGACTATGAGTCAGGGTATAATTCTGCCCTATGTCAGCGTTTTCCTTTCCAAGTGCTTGAGACTGTGCATTGCAGAAACACGCTTCTGGGGAGAATACTTCAGAAAATTGTGCTAACTCCTTGGTTCCTTCCATCACCACAATGTCATATTAGGAGGCACAAAGTGACATCTTGATATATTGCTTATAGCCTCATATAAGGTAAAGTCTTATTAGAAAGTAATAAAAGTGACCTCCTGCTTTTTTGTCCATAATCTTGTATTACGTTAAGATGGAAAATCAGAGCTGGTTATGTTTGCCATTATTTTGTTGTATTTAAAATAATATTGTGCAACACCAAGGTTGGAGTTTGAAAAATGCTAAGAAATAATACTGTCTGGAGCAATATATAAAATATTGATGAAAATAGAAAAGACAAACATACTTCCCTGTGGTTCATTTTGGGTGTGTCTGATGAACAAAGCAAATAAAATCCTGGCTTCATTTGCAGTATGTTTTCAACTTCAGTAGTTGCAGCACTCAAAATGTTCTAGTCTGACAAAAAAATTTTGGAAATATTGTAAAAATCATTTTTGCTTGGAGTGAAATGTGGCATGCAAGTACATTGTGCTCGT
Source organism: Nycticryphes semicollaris (assembly GCA_013400055.1). Taxonomy (NCBI): domain Eukaryota; kingdom Metazoa; phylum Chordata; class Aves; order Charadriiformes; family Rostratulidae; genus Nycticryphes; species Nycticryphes semicollaris. Next base: position 205,265 of record VXBJ01003289.1, on the reverse strand, counting down.
GACCTGGATTACAACATTAAGGGTAAAGGTATTTTGTCAATAAGTGGGCAAAACACTGTGCCACCTTAAATGAGCTTTCTCTGCTAGAGTGAATAAGTTATTTCTTTGAAGGAAGGGTTAGATTTGGAAAGCCATCAGGAAATATGACTTACAGTGGAATTTGAATGAAATATTTTTGACATATTTAACTTCAGAAATGTCTGCTATTCTATCTATATAGGCCAAAAAAAATCATAATATAGATTTAATTTAATGCAATTAAAGTTTAGCTTGTCCTGTGTTAGGGATGTTACTCTAGGGGAAACAAAACTGGTTGCAATAGTGAAATTATAAAAGTTGTTTTATGTCACATTAGTTAACATATGCAAGCTTATTTAACATGTGGACCACAAATAAGTGTAATTATATTAAAACAAGGATCTGTAGCTCAGAAGCAATAAAAATAGACTAGGTTGTATTATTAATTCTTGTGTTAAGGGTTTTGAGCCATGTTGATTGGCCTGAATTTTTTGATTTTGTTATGGTACAAAGGGATTGTTTGAAGTAATTTGTCCCCGAGAGAGGCTCACGATCCCAAGCGGGTTTCAATTCAGCAAAGCAAATCTAATTTTGTTTGCTTTATGCAAACCAGAAGGGGCTGTGGTTCATTCTGTTTTCACTGGAGGGGAAAGGCGCACTAATGGGACCTGCTGAAATGCATGCATTGCAAACATCATACCCCTGCATATATTAAATTTAGCTATGTGATGCACTGTGTTCATCATCTCATTGTGTACACAGATACGCTTTAGAACAAAGCCTTTAATAGTACAGGAACCTTACTACATTACGCCAACACACTATTGTATTTATATTTAATGCTACAACTGGAATTTCTTCCCTTGGATAAAGTGTATTGATATGTCGCTTTTTCTTCCCTCCTGTTACTTGTTATAGTAGACAGTATACTGAGGACATTACATGCTTAAGCTTCAAGCCATCTGAAGATTAATTATATGGAGGTCTCATAATGGTTTTTAATTTTCCCTTTTTTACAGCCCAGAGTTAAATAGGAGACATGTTCAGGATCTGATTGCCAAAAGAGCAATAATCCCCAATCCATCAGATCGAGGCGGGAAGATAAATGAAGGGGAATAGCACCTGCAAGACAGGTAATGCTCCAGACAATAACCACCGCTTTGACAGATTGCTACCCTCTCTTCAGAGTGGCTCCTTTTTAGGCTTAACAAATGTGGCATTTATATTGCCTAAAATGTACACCAGATCTGAATAAATGCTGGAAACAGGAGGAAATCCGTTTGTCTGAAAGCCAGAGGAAATGCTGCCATTTATTTCACTGGGAGTCAGAGTGGGCTACTAAAAAATGTTTGATGGCAAAGTTGAAGGCTAGATAAATCTATTTGCATATAAGTCACATTATTTATTTATTGAATTTTCATAATAGTGCTATGGTTCACGTGGTGTTGCTCAACTTTTTCCAGGGTGCTTCTGTTTTGAAAACAATTTCGATATTGCACGGAGACAGACACACATCTCAAAACCCTTCAATTTGTCATTAGACATTTGGCTGCTTGCCTGTTTTACTGATAATATTGCAAACCTACATTAATTTACTGAATGATTTTTGTGAATCAGTTCACACAGAATTCAGAATGATACTTGTCATGCATCAGATGATTAACTATTAAAAGCATGGGTTTACTTGTTATGCTTATTGTGTGGTACAGTTCAAAGTTTGCTTAAGTGTGCAATTTAAATTCAAAGATGGCTTAGGAATAATGACTCTTCTGCTTTAACATTCCTTCCTGAAACACAACAGGAATATAATTCCCAATTCTTTTCTGTATTGCCACTTATCTTTTTCTTCAGCCAGCATTCTTCCTTAATTTCTCATGAGACTCAGGAAACAAAAATTTTTAATACTGTAACACAAATGGTCTTGGTCCCCAAAATCCTGATCACAGAGGCAGCTTGGATGGGTCTCCTTGTGCAGGAAGTCTCCTTATGAGTAGCGCCAATTACAGCACTGGGGATCAGAGCCCTCCTCCAGACCTCTGCAGTTCAAAGGGTGTGACTGTGCTCTTGGTACAGAGAAAATAAATCCCAATGCTTTCTCATCTTGTAAAATCAGTCAGAAGTAAAGCAAACAGGTAAATTTTTGGTTGTGTGTTATCTTAGAAGGCATATTTGGAAAGAATTTTCTTCTCTATCGCTGCATGATACTTGCAGAGTCTTTAACATCTAGCAGTCAACAGGCACAAAATTTTGACGAATTCTCTTCTGCTAGATTTAGGCAAAAATTGAGATTTCAATTTAGAATCAGATTCTAGGCAAACTTAACTTTTTAATGGGAGTTGTCTTCTCGTCAAAATGCTGATTGCTTAGGTAACAAAGTAAATGTTCAAATTAACTGAAACTTCTGAAAAGCTGAACAAATTAAAATTAAAGAGGACGAATAGCTGAGAGGTTTTTGGAGAAGATAAACTCTTTTGAAACTGGGGGAAAGACAGTGGTACAATCTGTTCGAATTCTAAGTTTCGTGCGATCTTCACCAAGAGGGACTTGGCTAAGACATTTCCATGCTGTAAAGGAAAGCAGGACACACGAGTCAGCGTAAACCAGTATCTCCACATCAATATCACTCTTCAAGAGCTTTATACTTTGACAGATCTACTTGAAACTATTTTGATTTACCCCAGCTGAGGATCTGGCCCACAAAAAAGGATGAGTACAATTTAAAAGGTTTAAAAAATAAGTACTCTGATCAAAGTACTTTTATTAGCTGAGGTTATTGAACAAAAAATATCTGAAATAGAGTTTCCAATGAAGAAAGAATGTTTGTCAGAGGAGTTTAAATTGGGAGAATTTTACAGAGAGGGACTGGGGAAATGCTGAAATTACCATCAGTTGCAGTCATAAAGTGTTTTCATAGCTAAATATGATTTACTACTTGCTTTTATTTTTATCATTCCTCGTTTATCTAGCACTAACCATTTTACAAAAATTAATAAAATAGCACATGCTTTTAGAACCTTAGAGGCTAACTCAGATGAACATAAAGAGAGATGAAGGGAAGGGATGCAATGTCACTTCAATAATGCAATACATCCAGCAAGAGACAATCCTTGCTCCAAGGGGTCTTCTGTATGAATAGACAAGGCAGATAACGGAGCTAATATTAATTCCTCAGTTTATGGATAGAGAACTGAGGCACTGAAAAATCAAAGGATTTACCCAAATTGACAAAGAAACTCTGCCTGAGCTAGACACTGAATCCGTTTTCTTCCTGCTCAGCTTCAATACTTTTCCCTCCCAAAAGGGTGATGTATGTGAAAATAACATAAACTTCATACAATTTGAACTCTTCAGCAAGATTGTGTGGGGCTAAACCTATTTCAGTTTATTCTTAGCTGAGGGTCTGGCAGAGTGTGATGCTATGTTAATCCCTACAGTGAACCGATCCAGACTACAAGGAGTTCTAGAGTCTAGTTCTTCTACTGATTGCATAATTCAAAACATATAGATAACTTTATCAACATTATTTGGTCTATGAACAGGCTCACAAGTAAATACTTACGTATGTTGTATTGATTGGCAAGTAGTTGTTAAGAAATGATTATTTATTACTAGCACAGGTCACATGCAAGATGCTGTCATATCCATGGGAAAACATTTCTATCCTTTAGAGGGGTTTAAAACAGAGAATGAGTAAAAGCTAAATTTCTTAGGTTTATTAGTTGTACAACTCCAAAAGAATTCAAGGTAAGATTGATTTCAATAAAGTGGTAAGA
>VXBJ01003289.1:179597-201295 GCA_013400055.1 Nycticryphes semicollaris | reverse complement strand
AAAAAAAAAAAAAAAAAAAGAAAAAAAAAGAAATAAAAGGCTGAGTTTCTGACAGAGTACACCACTTGTATGCTGCATTATATAATATGAATAATTTATATTGCTAAAAGTGCTTCCTCTGAAATATGGGTAGAAGCGGGTAATTGCCCATGGATAATACTTTATATATTTTGTAGGAGGAACATATCTCAACCCAAGAAAATACACTGGCGCTAGGGCACAACTTTCAGATATGAATGACTCAATGAATCATGAATGACTATGATTTTCTTGGGAGCTAATGGTTTAACACACACTTAAATACGTTCCAAATGCATGGAAAACCCTAAAAAAACTAAATTGTGTAACACAGGGTGGACTGTGAACTCTTCTGAGCACTTTAACTCTTTCGGGTTTAAACAAGAAATGAACATACATGCGGTGGCAGCTTTTACCTGGCTGACAGTGGCATCCATCTCCACTAGAATTTTATAAATCTTGCTGAAATCTTTTTCTATTGCTCTGTTTTAATAGTGACATGCAGTGGTTGCATGGTGCAACAGAGGTTTGAGAACAGTATTTCACTAATAACAACATTTAACACATGACATCATATCTGAACTTGTTACACCACACAAGCAAGTTTCCATAGAAGTTGTTTTCACTGGTACTTAAACATGCTCTAGAGTACATTCACACGTTGTGCAGTTGCCTTCAAAGGGGATTTAATCAAAAATTATCATAATTCTGAGGCTTTCATGGGCTGCTGTGTAGGGTTGCTTGCCCTGCAGGATCTAGATTGACACAAACCACCACCAAGTGGAGAACAGCAGGTAAGAAATGTTCCAGAAAAAATGGAGCAGCTTTGTATTTTGAATATTACACTTCAGATGAGTTGATCACTTTGCATTTGGGCAGATCAGTGATGCCAGCCCACCTCTCCTTTGTGTTAAAGGCTGCCCTCACATCAGTCATTCCTCTTCCACACTTCCACCACTGCCTCTGTCACCAGAACTGCCCTTTCATTCCCTCTGCTTTTGACCCACTCATCTTGGTAAACTGGGTGGAATTTCACTTTGCAGAAGGCCCTGTAACTCCTGTGGACTGGTGATTTATCCCAACAAGCCTACTAGTGTCTGAAAATGAAACTGATCTTGCTGGGACTTCTTTTAAACAAGGAATGTATAAGACAGGCCTATTTAATTTGTCCATTTTAAGTACAAAAAAATGTGTCTAAAACATGGAGCTTGACCAACCTCTATGACTCCTTATTCTGTCACGGTGTGTATCATAGTTACGGTGTTTCTTGTTAACTTCCCTAATGTCTGGCATACAACCATCTGACCATGTTCCTTCCAAGATTAAATGATATTTCAATATTACTGCAAAACTTCATCTGTCTGGAGCAAAAGAAGGGAGGACATGAGCTACTACCTTCTACAAATAACATAACTGTTAAAAGACCGAGGAAAGTAGGTGTCGATGCATTGATTATAGTCCTAAGGAATTTGGACTTAGAGCAAAAAGACCAAAGTAGGGGATGCAGTCCAGCTAAGTCCACTTTCCAGCAACGTGAGATAGGAGAAATGGAAAATTCAAGGCCATCTTTAGAAATCATCATCAGCTTTACCGAGATTAGAAGTGTTATTATCTGATAGTCATGTATGCGTGCACAGTGACACTATGGGGCATAGCTAAGGTGCTCTCTGTGTGTTTTTCTGTATCTTAATTGTTTGGCATGATTTTTAAATGCAAATGTTAATTCTGACATTCCTGTGGCTGTAAGGAAAATGCGCAGCTTACTCTCCTCAACCTTTTACTACTTCTGCGTATCTCCAGGCTTAAATTTTCAGGTTAAATTGGGCAAAGGCTGTTTTTGTTTCCTGTGAAGAAAATATATATTCTAGGAGCAGAACTGTCTTGATTGATACGTTATGCATCCATCAGTTGGGTTACACGGACTATGAGTCAGGGTATAATTCTGCCCTATGTCAGCGTTTTCCTTTCCAAGTGCTTGAGACTGTGCATTGCAGAAACACGCTTCTGGGGAGAATACTTCAGAAAATTGTGCTAACTCCTTGGTTCCTTCCATCACCACAATGTCATATTAGGAGGCACAAAGTGACATCTTGATATATTGCTTATAGCCTCATATAAGGTAAAGTCTTATTAGAAAGTAATAAAAGTGACCTCCTGCTTTTTTGTCCATAATCTTGTATTACGTTAAGATGGAAAATCAGAGCTGGTTATGTTTGCCATTATTTTGTTGTATTTAAAATAATATTGTGCAACACCAAGGTTGGAGTTTGAAAAATGCTAAGAAATAATACTGTCTGGAGCAATATATAAAATATTGATGAAAATAGAAAAGACAAACATACTTCCCTGTGGTTCATTTTGGGTGTGTCTGATGAACAAAGCAAATAAAATCCTGGCTTCATTTGCAGTATGTTTTCAACTTCAGTAGTTGCAGCACTCAAAATGTTCTAGTCTGACAAAAAAATTTTGGAAATATTGTAAAAATCATTTTTGCTTGGAGTGAAATGTGGCATGCAAGTACATTGTGCTCGTGACCTGGATTACAACATTAAGGGTAAAGGTATTTTGTCAATAAGTGGGCAAAACACTGTGCCACCTTAAATGAGCTTTCTCTGCTAGAGTGAATAAGTTATTTCTTTGAAGGAAGGGTTAGATTTGGAAAGCCATCAGGAAATATGACTTACAGTGGAATTTGAATGAAATATTTTTGACATATTTAACTTCAGAAATGTCTGCTATTCTATCTATATAGGCCAAAAAAAATCATAATATAGATTTAATTTAATGCAATTAAAGTTTAGCTTGTCCTGTGTTAGGGATGTTACTCTAGGGGAAACAAAACTGGTTGCAATAGTGAAATTATAAAAGTTGTTTTATGTCACATTAGTTAACATATGCAAGCTTATTTAACATGTGGACCACAAATAAGTGTAATTATATTAAAACAAGGATCTGTAGCTCAGAAGCAATAAAAATAGACTAGGTTGTATTATTAATTCTTGTGTTAAGGGTTTTGAGCCATGTTGATTGGCCTGAATTTTTTGATTTTGTTATGGTACAAAGGGATTGTTTGAAGTAATTTGTCCCCGAGAGAGGCTCACGATCCCAAGCGGGTTTCAATTCAGCAAAGCAAATCTAATTTTGTTTGCTTTATGCAAACCAGAAGGGGCTGTGGTTCATTCTGTTTTCACTGGAGGGGAAAGGCGCACTAATGGGACCTGCTGAAATGCATGCATTGCAAACATCATACCCCTGCATATATTAAATTTAGCTATGTGATGCACTGTGTTCATCATCTCATTGTGTACACAGATACGCTTTAGAACAAAGCCTTTAATAGTACAGGAACCTTACTACATTATGCCAACACACTATTGTATTTATATTTAATGCTACAACTGGAATTTCTTCCCTTGGATAAAGTGTATTGATATGTCGCTTTTTCTTCCCTCCTGTTACTTGTTATAGTAGACAGTATACTGAGGACATTACATGCTTAAGCTTCAAGCCATCTGAAGATTAATTATATGGAGGTCTCATAATGGTTTTTAATTTTCCCTTTTTTACAGCCCAGAGTTAAATAGGAGACATGTTCAGGATCTGATTGCCAAAAGAGCAATAATCCCCAATCCATCAGATCGAGGCGGGAAGATAAATGAAGGGGAATAGCACCTGCAAGACAGGTAATGCTCCAGACAATAACCACCGCTTTGACAGATTGCTACCCTCTCTTCAGAGTGGCTCCTTTTTAGGCTTAACAAATGCGGCATTTATATTGCCTAAAATGTACACCAGATCTGAATAAATGCTGGAAACAGGAGGAAATCCGTTTGTCTGAAAGCCAGAGGAAATGCTGCCATTTATTTCACTGGGAGTCAGAGTGGGCTACTAAAAAATGTTTGATGGCAAAGTTGAAGGCTAGATAAATCTATTTGCATATAAGTCACATTATTTATTTATTGAATTTTCATAATAGTGCTATGGTTCACGTGGTGTTGCTCAACTTTTTCCAGGGTGCTTCTGTTTTGAAAACAATTTCGATATTGCACGGAGACAGACACACATCTCAAAACCCTTCAATTTGTCATTAGACATTTGGCTGCTTGCCTGTTTTACTGATAATATTGCAAACCTACATTAATTTACTGAATGATTTTTGTGAATCAGTTCACACAGAATTCAGAATGATACTTGTCATGCATCAGATGATTAACTATTAAAAGCATGGGTTTACTTGTTATGCTTATTGTGTGGTACAGTTCAAAGTTTGCTTAAGTGTGCAATTTAAATTCAAAGATGGCTTAGGAATAATGACTCTTCTGCTTTAACATTCCTTCCTGAAACACAACAGGAATATAATTCCCAATTCTTTTCTGTATTGCCACTTATCTTTTTCTTCAGCCAGCATTCTTCCTTAATTTCTCATGAGACTCAGGAAACAAAAATTTTTAATACTGTAACACAAATGGTCTTGGTCCCCAAAATCCTGATCACAGAGGCAGCTTGGATGGGTCTCCTTGTGCAGGAAGTCTCCTTATGAGTAGCGCCAATTACAGCACTGGGGATCAGAGCCCTCCTCCAGACCTCTGCAGTTCAAAGGGTGTGACTGTGCTCTTGGTACAGAGAAAATAAATCCCAATGCTTTCTCATCTTGTAAAATCAGTCAGAAGTAAAGCAAACAGGTAAATTTTTGGTTGTGTGTTATCTTAGAAGGCATATTTGGAAAGAATTTTCTTCTCTATCGCTGCATGATACTTGCAGAGTCTTTAACATCTAGCAGTCAACAGGCACAAAATTTTGACGAATTCTCTTCTGCTAGATTTAGGCAAAAATTGAGATTTCAATTTAGAATCAGATTCTAGGCAAACTTAACTTTTTAATGGGAGTTGTCTTCTCGTCAAAATGCTGATTGCTTAGGTAACAAAGTAAATGTTCAAATTAACTGAAACTTCTGAAAAGCTGAACAAATTAAAATTAAAGAGGACGAATAGCTGAGAGGTTTTTGGAGAAGATAAACTCTTTTGAAACTGGGGGAAAGACAGTGGTACAATCTGTTCGAATTCTAAGTTTCGTGCGATCTTCACCAAGAGGGACTTGGCTAAGACATTTCCATGCTGTAAAGGAAAGCAGGACACACGAGTCAGCGTAAACCAGTATCTCCACATCAATATCACTCTTCAAGAGCTTTATACTTTGACAGATCTACTTGAAACTATTTTGATTTACCCCAGCTGAGGATCTGGCCCACAAAAAAGGATGAGTACAATTTAAAAGGTTTAAAAAATAAGTACTCTGATCAAAGTACTTTTATTAGCTGAGGTTATTGAACAAAAAATATCTGAAATAGAGTTTCCAATGAAGAAAGAATGTTTGTCAGAGGAGTTTAAATTGGGAGAATTTTACAGAGAGGGACTGGGGAAATGCTGAAATTACCATCAGTTGCAGTCATAAAGTGTTTTCATAGCTAAATATGATTTACTACTTGCTTTTATTTTTATCATTCCTCGTTTATCTAGCACTAACCATTTTACAAAAATTAATAAAATAGCACATGCTTTTAGAACCTTAGAGGCTAACTCAGATGAACATAAAGAGAGATGAAGGGAAGGGATGCAATGTCACTTCAATAATGCAATACATCCAGCAAGAGACAATCCTTGCTCCAAGGGGTCTTCTGTATGAATAGACAAGGCAGATAACGGAGCTAATATTAATTCCTCAGTTTATGGATAGAGAACTGAGGCACTGAAAAATCAAAGGATTTACCCAAATTGACAAAGAAACTCTGCCTGAGCTAGACACTGAATCCGTTTTCTTCCTGCTCAGCTTCAATACTTTTCCCTCCCAAAAGGGTGATGTATGTGAAAATAACATAAACTTCATACAATTTGAACTCTTCAGCAAGATTGTGTGGGGCTAAACCTATTTCAGTTTATTCTTAGCTGAGGGTCTGGCAGAGTGTGATGCTATGTTAATCCCTACAGTGAACCGATCCAGACTACAAGGAGTTCTAGAGTCTAGTTCTTCTACTGATTGCATAATTCAAAACATATAGATAACTTTATCAACATTATTTGGTCTATGAACAGGCTCACAAGTAAATACTTACGTATGTTGTATTGATTGGCAAGTAGTTGTTAAGAAATGATTATTTATTACTAGCACAGGTCACATGCAAGATGCTGTCATATCCATGGGAAAACATTTCTATCCTTTAGAGGGGTTTAAAACAGAGAATGAGTAAAAGCTAAATTTCTTAGGTTTATTAGTTGTACAACTCCAAAAGAATTCAAGGTAAGATTGATTTCAATAAAGTGGTAAGATCTGGTGATCTGCAGGACTTCAGGGGTTAGCCTTCATCAATTTAAGGAATGCCTGAAAAGAATTAGAACAACAGAATTCATTTTTCAGTAAACTTTTCATTCAATACAAATAAAAATAAGTTGGAAAGTTATTGTAAGAAAAAAATGCAAAAGGGTTCCAACTTGCTCCATTCAGATAAAAAGTTTTCTGTTGTCTGGGTACATCTCAAGATCAAATCTCATAATTTTTTATCACATTTTTTAAAAATATANAAAAAAAAAAGAAAAAAATATTTTGTTATTGATTCCAACACAAAACACAGAAGTTATCTGTATTAATATATTTTTATGCCTATTCTTCCTGTTCTCATTGGGAATTCTGCTGCAGAAAGTCCTTCAGAATAAAACCTTTAGATTTTCTGCAGAAAAGCTTCTGTGATGCCCTAACTTTACAAATCAAAGGAAAAAAAAAAAAAAACACAAAAAAAAACCCTCTAATACACTGTTGCATAAGGAGCTGGATCAATATTTGGCTTTTTTTCTGTGGCTTTTAATTTAAGAGATTTTGGGTGACATTCAACGAAGCATTGCTTCTGCAATACCTACATATTAAAAATAATAAAACCATAAAAGTTGGAGATGAGAAGACACTAGCTCAGTGTAAAGACATGCTTGCTCCCTGTGTGACAGTTCCTATTGAACAGAGCATGAACAACGTCATTTAAATGTAAGACAAAGCTAAAGAAGCTAATTCAAGAAAAAATGTATATATGCCTTGCTGGATGTAGCTAAATATGCATATTGCATGTATGTGTGTGTATGTATATATATATACATACATATATAGGTGTAAAAATGAAGCATGCAAGATAACATGGCTCTAGGTGATTGTTTCCTAGGCCTGGCACTTGCCCAGCTCAGGAATTACTGACTTACAGTCACAAAGTTTGTAGTTTAAATAACAGGAAAGCTTGACGCAGGGTCATCTACTAAATTTCTGAATAAATTTGATGGTTTTATTTAATTTTCTTGGAGGAAAGATGATGAAGCATTCTGTGGAATCTCTTCACATTGTTAGCACCGCCCAAGGGCTGGTGGTGTTTGTACTCTCTGTGCAATGCACTGCATGGGATTTTATTGTAGCAATTATTGTCGTTCATTAACTTTATTACAGCTGGATTAAAATAAAACATGGCTTAACAAACTCTGAACTAATAAAAACTGTATTGTTTATTCAAAAGGATAACTCTTTAGGAGTCAGCCACTGCGATTGTTTAAAAGGACTGACACACCGAGCAGAAGTTAGGGTTAAATTGATTTGCAAGAGAGGCAAGAAAACACCCTCCTCAAACAGAGGCCACATTGCCTGATGTTCCCCGCAGCATGCTACCTTGTTTACATAAACATTATGTTCCTGCCTTAATCCTGTCTTCAGCTCTGTACTATCAGCTCAAGGACTCCGTCCTGCCTTCTTGTGATGACGTGACACACCACCGCACCTCCTTCTGCAAGTCCATACTAGTCAGAAAGTGGTAAACAGGACAAGGAGTCCGGGCACCCTGATGACAAAGGCAGTCCTGAGCAACCACCAAGTGATCTGCAGACAAAATCAGACCTAAGCACGGAACACATAGCAAAGGACCTCACTAGAGTGATGGGGAACCACACCCGCTGCGTTCTTTTTAGAGGTGTCAATTAAAACACTTTACTTTTATAGGTTTGAGAAATGGACTTGGAGGGTGACCAGACCTACCAGCATTAGGGCCAAGTTCCTCACTTCATGCTTGTCTCCTTAGGGCTGCCAAACTTCTGCTGAGGCTCAGCCATGTATAGGTAGTCTGGAGCCCAAGTTTCTGTAGGCCTAATCACTTCCACTCATGTAAGCGTTGGGGCCAACTGAAAACTTATCAATATCTTCTCTGGAGACTTTCATATGAGGGCACAGGAGCAATGGGAAATGGCAGTGGACAATACCTAGAGTGAGCACCAGACACTAGCCTGGGAAATCCATGAAAAGTCAGTTATATTTATTTATATTTATATTTGTATTTATATTTATATTTATATTTATATTTATATTTATATTTATATTTATATTTATATTTATATTTATATCGCAAATATCAGATAACATCTGGGAGCTCAGGCAGACAGTCAGAAACTAGAAAGAAGATGTTCCATGTGTCAGAGATGTCCTGCCCAAGTGCTGGTGGTACCTGTGGTCTGTGTAGAAGGTACTGCATGGGGTTGCCATGCAAAGGGCAAGTGCAAAATCGAGATGTCTTTCTGACGGAGGTCCAAACCTATGGATACCTTTACATAATTTTATATTCCTTACCTGGAATATTGTTTAGAGCTCTACTCACCCATGTTCAGTTTGACTCAAATTGCAGGTTTTATACAATTGCTGGTGTATTTGGAGCAGTGAAGGGAAATTCTGCTATGATGGCCAGGGACCCCGGGGTTTGTCATATTAGAAGGAAATCTAAGATGTCAGTAAGTTTAGCGAAACGAAGCCGGGTGACCGGCTATACACGCATCAGGCTGGAAAATACCTGGGAGAGTGAAAAGCTATACACACAGGTTTTAAGCTATTTTGAAAAGACTGACACAAGAACAAATAGGTGTAAACTGCCCATGACTAGCTTCAGTCTGGAAACTAGAGGATTTATAACCAGTGATAAGGTAAACATCAGGAACAGCCATCCGCTGTTATGTGAAGGCAAAAACATTATAACTACTTCTAAGCAGCAGTAGCCTGAAAGATGTCTTGTCTTCCCAGCAGATACAGGATGGATTTAAGAAGCAGAGAGTTTGTTTCGCTGACCTGCAGGTTTGACACTCCGCTGTTATCTGAACCTTGGAGGTGTTATTGCTTATATCAGCACTGATAAGATGTTTTCTCCGTCTTTACTGCCTATTGGCAATGAATGGTATTTGATCTGAAGCTTTTAAAACAGTCAGGAGAAATTTTTGTCCTGAGCAGGTCTGTAGTGAGCATATCTCACTAAAGCCAAAGGATTCTCTAAATGTCTTTTCTGCATTGTGCAATTAAATCTGCATACAAGTTGCCTGTAATATAATTTGTTGCATGCAAATACCAGATCCAATTCTGCCAGCCTTACTTATGTTAAGTAACTCTCAAACAAATAGTTTCTAAGAATTCCCAGTGGGACAACTCACATGAGTCAGTGCTGTTACACATGCAAAAGGTGGCAAAGCTCAGCTTGGAATGAACAAGCACGATGCTTCTCTCTATTATTTTCTGCCCCCAAAGACAAGCTACCCAAATATCATTTCGTACCAGGTTGCCAAAAGATTTTTCCTCAGATCTGGGTATTGCTTGATTTGCACTGTTAACGTGGGCAGTGGCAGGTCCACCTGTGGGCCAACAACAACAAAGGCAGACCAAATAACAAATTTTGGAAGCTGGTTAACTGTACTTTTCTAAAGTGCTTAGCGCCAACAGAGTTACTCCATCGCACTGTATCTTCAAAGCCAGCTCTGGCACTACCAATCATCAGTGCATTTTGAAAGGCATCATAGCCCTCTAGCAGTGAATTATGGATCGCACACCACCTTCCTCTGCAGCTTGTTGAACCAGAGTCATTTATTCAGTTGGTATTGAGAGTCTGGGGGCATGACAGTACATCTGACCCCTTTTGGGTAAAATTTGATCTGGCATTTCATTTTACGGGCTCAGCCACCAGTCTGTCAAATCTTCATTTTGCTGGTGCCCACTAGAACTGCTGACGCTTGTCTCTAACTCCTGGTGCTTTCATCTTTCAGCAGCAATAAACATGTCACACTGCTGAGGTGAAACACAATCTGGAATTAAATTTACTGCATATAAAATATGGTGCCCTCTTTATTGGTTCAAATACTTGTCACTCATAATTTATTTGAAAGTGTATGGCATTCATGAGGCGAGAGTGCTGCTGGAAACGGGGGCCGGGGTGGGGGGAGCTGCAGAACTCCGAACGGCAGCAGTTTGCAGGAGCTCTTCTTCTTCCCCATCCCTTGATAGTCCTGACCGATATAAACACATCAAAGACGATACCAATGCTGCAGCCAGTACACAGTGTATCTCTGAGCAAAACCAAGCTGGAGTACGTTTGGCTGTGCAACCGCGCAGTAGCTGCAGAGTGGCTGAAGGAAGATACCCCGTAGTGCTCTCAGAAGAACAAGGGTGGAGATGTTTATATGCCTGCATCTGGGGGAGGGCAGGGCGGGAAAGACAAGATGGGAAGGAGCTGGATTTAGCCCTAGTCCATTTCAAACTCGCTCACCATACCTACCCTTCCGGCACTCAACTTTTTCATTATTTATTCCAAATACTGTCGATCAGCTTTAACTAATACAGTTCTTGTATGAAGCACCTCTCTAATCTCTTCAAACACAGATGTGGAAGCACGGCTTAGAGCATGGAGGCCAACAAAAGCACTTTGCCTGTACCAGTGATTAGCTTTGATTGACATAGTACACTTCTGCTTTCACAGGCATACTTTAACACCCATAAATGATTGTTTTAAAATGAGAAGCGAAGCACTGGGTACTACAGCTTTGGTTTTAGTAAGTATGCAGTAAGTATGTAGTAGCAGATAACTGAGAGGATACAAAACACTTGATATTCTTTTCTAGCTTTTCTTCTCTTTTTTCAGATTATTTTTTTTGCACCCATCCATTTCTAATTGTCAAAGAAAAATCATGGCAATATGTAGCCTGCTCAAAATTGGAATTTTGGTCTTGCCTTGTGTGTGCCTCATAGTTTTTGTAATAAGAGGCAATAGAAACAGTGGTCTGGTTTTGAAAAAAAAAATAAGCTAATGCAAAACTCGAGGGGTTTTCCTTGTTGTAACACACAACTTTACTTGTATTAAACTGATGAAAATAAAGAAGGATTACAAAGAGGTAGTTTCAGGATATGTAAAGACATCCAGACTACAAAGCACAGGGTGCCAGCAAAAGAATGTCGAATATGTGCAGCAAAACACATTTGCAGATACAAATCCTGTAGCTAATTGCTTAATTGCTAATTTTTTTTCCTGGAATCCACATAATATATTTAGAATACAGCCATGTGATGCTTGAATACATAGTCAAAAATGAAGTTCTAAATTAGAGGTAGTATCCAAAAAACTAAAATAAGTTCCACTTCCACCCACCAAGCATCCGTAGCCTCCTTATCAATCAATGCAGCCCATTCTTTCTTTTTCCCTCAAAGAAAAGCCAAACTTTGCTCTGTGACCTATCAACCAGCCAGCCCACATTCTGGTGGGACAGCTTGGGAAGCAAGTTACAGTTTTCATCCCCTTCTGCTGATCTCGGCCTCCTGGTCACACAGGAAGGGAGAGGTGTTTTCTCTGGGTATCAAGGAACCTAACCATTTAACAGCAGACAAATTTGAACCAGCTTATAACACTACACTTTAAAATGAACTGGAGGTGAGGGCAGACAATGGGGCACAGATGTAATGAGATCCTGGTGAGAAACACCCGTTAACAAGTGAATAGGCACTGTATGCAACAGGTGAAATTTCCAAGCAATCTCAAGATGCAGATTCCTGTAAGGAGTGTTACCAGTAATCAGTAACCCAATAAGGGAGATACTGCTGGCAGAATGGACTCCTAAGCACTTCTGCATTTAGACCATGATATAAAGACCTGAATGTGTGTTATAGTTACATGGTTTCTTGAAATGGTGGGACAGGCAGGCTTCTTTCCTTCCTCTGAGTAGGATCCAGTGTCAAACCCAGTTGTGAGACTGGTAATCTGGTCTCTAAGAGCAAACTGGGCACTATAAGTAAACACTGATGCTATACACAGTCACAGTGAAGTAAAACAGAAACATAGCTGATTACAGTACCTCTGTATTCCAAGCTATATTCAGGATTCTTTTTACCCTTATGATGAAGAAAATTCAAGTAATGTGCACAGGCTGAGAAAGTCATACATTTGTTTTAATAATTTTATGCGTCTTTAAATATTTTACTCAAATATGTGTCAGTTGATAACCTTGTATCTTTGCTATACTATCAGCAGAGTAATAAAATCCACAGAGCTTACTAAATTGGCACAATTGGTTAGGTGATAAAGTCTGTGTACCAAGTTTCCATCTCTGTGTGTGTGTGCACGCTTCTGTGCACGCATGGGCATGTGCATTCCAGCATTTTTTGCATGTATGTGCACGAATGTATTCATGGCATAAGGGGAAAAAAAATCAGACAGATAAGTAACTTCTGGATCCAGTAGCTTTAATATCAGTGAGCAAAGGGAAAATAAATGCTGTAGTGGGCTTGTCTCATTCCCTTCCTTATTGAAGAGCTCCACTCCATATTTTTTTAAATATACGGTATTGTACATCAGGAGAAAAGAAAACCTGTAACTGAACTAGGATAGATGCTGGGTATTCATAGTTTAGTCAAATAGCTTTCATGGGAATGATCTACACTTCCACAAGGACCTAGGCAGGTTTTACACAGATTTACATGCAGTTTCCTTGTATGGAGAATACAGTCAACATGATTCAACAAAAACGGGAACAGGACAGAGTATCCACCCTGCAGAAAACAAACATGAATTCTGCTCTTGCAGGGTTCACAGGACAAAAATCCCTATGGCAAGTTTTGCAAGAATATCAATCTTTTTGCATTTGAAAATGTTTTTGTTCATTCTTTAGCCTCCCTGTCAAACTCCAAGGATACTCTGGACTCTCACTTTGCACTTTGTCCAGAAGTTGTTTGGTTACCAATGCCCCTCAGAAAGTGAAGTCTTCTCCGTGAAAACTACATACAATTTGGCTGGGGAGAGAACAGAGGCCTGAACGGCTCTTTCCCGAACAAAGGATTTCTTAAGTGGAAGAAATTCTCTTCGTCTCGCCTGAGTGGCTGGGCTGACATCCGGGGAAAAAGAAAATCCTATTCCCATTGTACACTGCTGATGGAGAGCCTTGTGCAGTCTTAATTGTTCTCTGTCTGTCTGCTATCTGACACCTTTACAGAATGGTACATTTCAAGTCCTCTTCCAATTTTTGTCTTCTGACAGGGATCAAAAATGCCTTTTCATATATGCTCTTCCACATTTAAAACCCATGGCGACCCACTTTTCAGGAAAATCAGCAAGGTCCCTTCCTCAAAATCCCATGCAGAGGCCCACAGCTCTGACTATCTCCCAGACAGATTCAGAATCATTTCCCCTTGGGTCAGTGCTTTGTGTTGCCCATGACTGGCAAGATTCCCTGGGTTGGTTTTCTTCAGTCATTTCTTTCTCTTGTCTTCACTGCAGCCCATCCATTTTCCTCCAGCTTTTCCTCTCATCATCTGTGCTTGTGCTTCTCTTTCTCCTTTCTCTTCCCGGTTCATGGTCTTCAACGTGCAATTTCCCCTTTTTTACATGCTCTTGTCCAATCTCTTCACCTCTCTCTCCCTTTTCTTCTGCACCTTTGTTTGCTTCCCATTCTTTTGCCCTTCTTGCTGCAGCCGATGATTAAGAGCTGTAAAGCCTGCAGCCACAAGCTCTGCCCGATTAGGCAACCTGAAATGATAGCTGATTTTTATTTTATTTTTAAATAAAGTAAATCCTCAGCTTTACCTTCTGTGAAGTTCATAGAAACTGGGTGCATTCACCACCACTTCCAATTTATGGGCCTCGTTTTGCTTTCAGGAGTTTAATATCATACACTTGGCTTTAAAATTTTGGTCATCATCTCTACTGCATATAGATGTTATAGATATTAAGTTTTACATGCGTTTTTTTTCCTTCATTTAAAATCTGTATGTCTAACCAATGCTAATTTACATCACACAGAATACATAAAAACAGGACTGAGAAACAAAACTAACTCCAGGCAGCAGTCCATGTTGGTCTTCAGGAAACAACAGAGGGAATTTCTACATTGCACGTACTGCATTTTCAAGAACATGGGTCTCTTAAAGTCCTGTCCTAGCTAGAATGTAAAAAAATGTAATCCTGGTGGTAGGCTGCAAGCAATCCTCACTCCCAGTCATTGTGACTTTCTCCAGCTGTCACTTATTTGGCCATCCCCCACTTTCTCTTGCGTGACAGAACTCTGTGCCATAAAAAGTCCTACCCTTGGCCTCTCTGAGCTTGAGGTAAGCCTTGTGAAAGGACTTGATTCCTGTCACACAAAAGAAGCAAAGGGATAATCTACAGTGTAAACTGAGACAAAGCTGAATACCGCATTGTGAGGGTTTGAGCTCTTGCAAGTTTTAGATTTGCTAAAAATTCTGTCATGTCACATATCAACTATTTCATCCTCTTTCCCAAACTTTTGCACCTTTTTTGAGGCTTGGGCTTGATTCCTGCAATCCTCCAGGAGAGGCAATCATCACGTTTCTGTTTCCTTTATTACAATTTGTCTTAAAGCCACTAGCACATATCTAGTTCTCTCTCATTTTTTTCAGATTCCCAGATGTCTATATTTGGCTCCAGCAATCTGTGTTTCAGTGTTTGTCATGTGTCAAGTTAAGATTATAACTTGGACCATCTAGAACTGAAGAATTTGGATCCAGCACTCACGAGGGAGGACAGGGTATTGTTTTCTCAGGAGGAAAAAAGCTAGTTGGCACATCTCCTGCCCCATTAATTCCTCTGTTCCCTACAAATAGGACAGTAGAAAGACTCTGTTCTGGGAGGTGGCAAAGAAAGCACATCCACTGGCATCACAATCATCTTTGATGTTTCAGCCAATTTTGGCCTGGACACTCTGGGAAAAGACTTGAGTCAAGACAGGTCTGGGAAATCTATCTATTAAACCTCATCAGCACTTTAATGTCGGTTGAAATGCAGAGGGTAAGGCATATCAGAAGAAGAAGCAGAGATATTCATGAGTAGATTTACTTGAACATTGACTATGTAACATATTTAGGCATCCTCTATGCTTTTGGTGGGTTTTAGCATTATTTAATGTAAACATCAGCACTAAAAGAACGCACTCATGTTCTTTTAACAAATACCTGCCAAATATCTTTGATCAAATATATGGCATTGTGTAAGAATCTAGATGATACACTTGGCCTCATAATACCCTCATGGGTCACACCAGAAGATACAAAGCCACGTGGATACATTTACTCATATTACCTTCACGTTAGTTTGCACATGTTGTAGTAGCATTCAAGACCTGGCAAAGCACACTTCACAGCAAACTAGCAATGGAAGATCACAGTGAAGATCTGTGGTTTCCTGTAGCACATGCTGGCAAGCACACCATGCTGAATGTGTGCACCATGCAAACCTACCCTCATTTGCATTAACCTTAATTAGCCAGATTAAATCTAGCCAGATTAAGTTTATACTACCTAACCATGCATCGCATTTGTTAACTGTAGTGGCTTGCTGGCAATACTTAGCAAACTATAAACATTCACTTCTGTGTGTATAAGCATATGTGTCTGTAGGCACATGTCTATGTACGCATGTACATGCGTGTGCCTGCGCACACGTGGGTACCTCACAGCTAGAATTCAAGGCACTGTGCCCCACGGAAAAGGGCTGGAGCATCCATGTTGAATTGGTTCCAGCTCTGATCATCAGATTACTGGTGTATTTTTAAAAGCATGGTTTGCTTTTACATTCACCTCAGCCTGGATTTTAGTTTTTATCTGTGGATTCCCTCCATAGAGGAATGAGATGGATGTAGAAAGAAAAGATTGATTTAAAAATTGTTGCTTTGCCTACAGTACTCTCATAGCATTTGTGGACATTGATCAAATCTTAAGATTCCATTAAAAAAATGCCATCAATTTTTTATTTTTTCAGAAAAGGAAATAAATCTTTAAAGAAGATGATCCCCTAATTAATCACAGGGAACAAGTGAGACTAATGTGTAGGAGTTTGGTGATTAAGAGAGCACAGAACGGGACTGGATAGCTCCAAAGAGTGCTGGGCCATTTTTGCTTCAGTACAGACCAATAGCAATGGATAGTCCTGTGGGGCAGAACCTGACTCATGCCAGCCCATGTTTTCCCTGAATTAGCTGTCATCTTGTTGACTCCCACCTATCACTTCTGGCAAAGCCAGCAATGAGAATCAGTGTAGGGAAAACACTCGACATTTATGTAGTCCCTAGCCAGCACATGGCCCAGACTGGAATAATAAAATGCGGCTAAAACTAAGACTTGAAGTTGTTCTGTGTTTTGCAGGGGTCTGTGTTCGCAGTCATCTTGGTGGACTGCAATGCGAGTCACATATGTTGCCTCCTCCATCCCAGCTTTTGTCTCACAACTGACCCAACCAAGTTTGAACACTTACAAGTTTAGTGCAACATAATCTAATAAGTCTCACTAAAAGAATTTGCTTTTCAGACAAGTTCTTAAGGTGTGCAGGTAAGTAAATTACCAAAGAAATCTCTGTTGTAGATGGTAATAGTCATCAACTTCCTCAACAGAAGAATTCTCCTCTTACTTAAAAAGATAAGTCTGCTCTCTCTTCCTTAGGTATGATCCTTCTGCTTTATCAGGAGTGAAACACCAACTTGGAGAAGGAATTGCATTGTTGGTACTATAAATGAGACTGCCTTCTTAGTATATTTTCTAGGGAATGTTCACGAACTTAAGTTATCCTAAGGACAGCAAATGTTCATGAGGATCTTCATATGATTAGAGATCTTACCTCCTGAGCAGAAGGTGTGGATGGAATGCCAACCACTCATAATATGTTCTTTGGAAACAGAAACTCCATGTGTCTCGTATGGCTCCTCAGCCTGGGACCATATGTCACCCCATGATGCTTTGTTCACTCTGGCATTATTTAGGGTTTTCCTAAAACTTTGCTCCCATAGCCATGTTTTACAACTAGATCTCCACTTTCAGTTTAGACAACTTTCCCAGCCTCTCAAGTATTGCAGCCCTACAGGATCAGAAATCAGTATGATAACTATATTAAATCGTATTCTGAAGAAAATCTCATGATTCTGGGGAGGTCTTACTCATGATGTCCGAAATGTGCAGTGGTCACTGTTAGACAAAAACCCCACAACATTTTTGCCTTTACAGTGGCTATGGTTCTTGGACTTTAATCAGCATAATAGACAAAACCACTCTGATGTGCACATACCTTGACACAAAAGAGACCAGTCTCTGTATTTTTGTTGTTTGGCCTTTGGACTTTTTAGCTGAGAAACTAAATGACCCACGTTCCTGGTTAAGAGGAGGCACTCCCCCATAGCACTCCTGTGGGGCCAGTTTGCCCTGCTTCACTGCCATCATTCATGTCCATGTCCCAGCGTCCCCAGTTGCAGGTTCCTCTGCAGAAGCAATGGGACCTGCTGGTGTCATCTTTGCTTCTCCCAGTCAGTGAGTGCTCCGCCACCCGTGAGTCATCCCCTGGGTCTCCCCATTGTGATCTGCCTCCAGCGACAAGGACTAGAGCTCTGTCTGGCAAAGAATGGAAACTACAGCAGGGTTTTCACTAGGCAACTGTCAACTTATTTACAGGCTGTGTATTAGTTAATATAATTAAAGCATTGATGCTGTAAATTAAATAGTATAGAAGACATTTTTCTGGCATAAGATCTGCACAGCGTTTTCCATACGCTTGCTTATGAAGCATGAAAAATGAACAAAATGTACAAATTAGAAGTCAAGATGCTCAGAGCTGCTGAAGGGCTTTACCAGTAGTATATTATTTCTGTTCTGAGGAGCTTTCAGGACATTTCCATAATGGATAGTTATGAACCTTTCTTCCTTCCTTTCCTTCCCTTCCCTTTTTTTTAAGTGATAGCTGCCAAATTTCATAAATCCTATAATGTTCCGTGCTGTAATTAGTTTGGAAGCTTGTAATTGTTTAAGTTTAAGCCAGCAGATAAAAGCTGCCAAACCACTTGAGCAGAAAAGTTTTATTAATGACCTCATATTATCGCTTGCTGATTTATTTAATATCTTTCGATCAAATTGTGATTCTCAAACAAAACCAAGAAAAAGCCAAGCAGCGGTTTTTCACTGCAAGGAGGAAATGGGCAGAATGGACACACACACACACACACACATATGGACACACAGACACAAAAGGGCTTTTGTAGCAGAAAGGGTGCGTCAACAGTCCTGAAGGTCAGTCATGATTCAAAGGAAAATATGCTGTGGGAAGTGTTATATTCAGTAATGACAACTAAAATTATACAACATTTGGTTACAACCTGAAGGTTTTCCCTTTGTGTTCCTGCCCTGTGGTATCCTGGGACACCTTTCTCACTGTTAAATGAGAAATAATACACTAGTTTTAGCTATTAGAAGCACACTAGTCTGCACCGTTTATGTTTTTATACTGTTAACATGTACAGCTTCATGCACAGCCTGTTCCTGTACTTTGCTGGCTGGAGTAGCAGAAGTAGAGCACTTGATGTGAGAAAAGATGGAAAGTGTATTGAAAAAAAGAATACATGTCTTTGTTGGCGTTATTTTTAAGGGTCAGAGCAAAGATTCTTTTAAAAAGCTACATAGCGAAAATATGGCTGGGTTCATATGCTATGAATGGCCTATGTGTTGGTGTGCATCATTGCTATAATGCTGCTATTCAGATATCCTGTCACCTCCCTGGATGAGATGCTTCTACAGTAAGCATAAATACAGGACAGCTCAGAACCTTGATGTAGGAAGCAGTCTATCTAGCTGCTATTGCTTCATCTCCAAGGAGTCAGCATTGCATGCTACACATAAATTCAGCTCAAATGCATCTATTAAGAAGTCATTTTATAAGTTTTAGAGTAAAAGCACTCAATTTTAGAACCAGCTTGGTCTTATACTTTGTAAACATAGCTCCCTGAAAGAAGGTTTTTTGGTACCAGTGAAACTTAAGCACATATTTAACATTAAAAAAAAAAGGGGGGAGTAATCTCATTGATATTAGAATACTTTCTGCACTTGAATTCAGCACATTCTAAAACTCCTTGATGGATCAAGGCCTCAGTGAGAAGAAAGTCATACGAAAGGTTTAACATCAATAATTCACAAGGAGACAGTGCTACTTTTATTGCAGACAGTTTTTTGGTGTGGTTAATGACACTCACTGAAGGAAACATGGTCCTGGATTTGCCACCAAACCTAAAGGAGCATTTCCTTTTTATGAGAACACATCAGCTTTGAACACTTGTTTTTATTCTCAGTCAGAGTGAAAGCAAAATCTTCCTAAAATTTTCACATGAAGAGAATTGTGTTGAAGTTGACCTTTGCAACAGGAGTTTGGATATGGGAGAGTGGCTCTTAAAATTTTATCCATTAATATTCTGCAAAATATTTTGGCATTTACTGAAACAAAGGTGTTCAACCTAGTATATCTTCTTCCACAGCAAATTGGATGTCTAAAATTCAGAAAAGTAGAAGCACAGCCTGCTACATGCCATTTCTAGGATCTCCAACTTAATGGCATACATAAGCATGGGCTTTTAAATAAGATTGATTTTAATGCTTAAATGCTTTATGTTTTTTTGATTCAAAGCCAAAATTGCCAGATTAAATTTCCTGTGATTTTTAGGTTTTATGTCTCAAATAAAAAAATTTACTGTGATTTTGAGGGTCTGTGTTTTAAATTGAACCAGCACTCTGAACCTGGTGAGTACACAAACACTGGCAAATGTGAAAAATAAACACATTCCACCAAACAATTCTTTTCTGATGGTTATATGTTTCTTAAAGTAATATCCAGGCATTGTGTAAAAACAGTAGTAGCATTTTTTATTTACTAACCAGTAATAATATTTTATTACAACTATGATATATGTAAGCCTTAATAGACATATTCAGTAGAAACAAAGTGAAAAAAATCAAAGCCAGTTGCATGTGTAAACAAGTCACAAGTCCTGTTTAAAAATGAAATTTTAAAAAGCTGTTTCTTTACATTAGGGAAATTGAATTTTTTTATAAAAAGTGAAGGACAAAAGAGATATCATTTCAGATTTCTGATGTGTTAGACTTTCAGTCATTCATTTTCCATTGAAAAATGTTTTCACAAATATTCTTCTCTCTTCTCTACCCATCTGACATTTATAATTAGTACACCACTTTTTGATAACATGTGATTTCCTCTTCTAAATTGCTAAAATATATCTCTTCATCTATTGAAAATGCTTTGTTATTAACATCTTTAGCCCAATTCATTATCGTACCTCTTGATAGGCAGAAGTATGAAAGTACCTTATTTTAGCAGCTCAGCTTAAAAATTCTACATTGCTAAAGTCCTACTAGAGGGCTGTTTTGAAGATTCAGGCACAGACCTTGTACAAGGCCTTCTACCTCAGTAGAATCTTATCCTTTATAAAAATAGCTACATAATCTTGGATTTCACTCTGCAATCAGCTCAGCGAACTATATCATATTGCTGATAGGAAGTAAAGTATTAAGTACATATTACATAACATTTATTTTATTGCATGTTATAAATGCAATAGAGAAGCAATTTAATTAGCTGGTATACAAAGTGAAAAAGGACAGGTGCAATATAACAGCACATCATGAGATTTTGGTAAACTCTGTAAGTATTTTTGATATTGTCTAATCTAAAAGAGATAGTAATTTGCTGAGGGACAAGGATCAGGCTGTTGCATCTTTCAGCGCATAGAAGAGAGGGATGGGATAGAAGAGGGAGACACACTTCAAATAAAATCACAGACATTGAGCTATGGGAGCCACATATTTCTCAGACAAGAGACTGGGAAGATGAATAAGTCCAGCCAAGGTACTTGTGAAGCATTAAAAGTCAGGATGAAGGTCCGTATGTTGGACCAGGTCAGCAGCACCCAAGTGCCACACATTTACAAAGTCACAGGAGCTACTGCATGTGCTGTGCAACCCAGGTCAGGACTGCCGTAACCACTCAGCTGAAAGAAAAGGAATTCAACTAATGAAGAAGTCTTTAATTTGGCCTTGTATCACAAAATGACTTCTGCTTTCCTATGGCACCAGCAGGCAGAAGATATCCCATCGCTCAGCTTGGATTCCCCGTGAAAGGAAAAGCCCATTAAAAATGGATACAAAGCCGAGACGGTCTCCAAGCACCAGCTCTCATGTGAGAACGCGTGTTGATTTCATTATGATTTAAAGACATGCACTGAGGTTTGTCTGATATTTTGAGGTTCTTCATTCAAAGAAAAAAAATTTCATTAGAAAGGCTAAATGAATTAGACAGCATGTGCAAACAAAACTACTCCATTTGTGATTACGTCTAGGTGAGACTTTGTTATTTTACTTGAACAATTAAAGCTTCTCCACGCTCCTCTTAGCATTGATTTTTCAGTACATTTTGTACAAAGCAATTTGAAGACAACAAATTAAAGCAGAGGATTTATCAGAAAGCCTCACAAAATCCCAGAGATGATTTTTTTTCCCTACCAAACTCAGGTAGATCTCTGTGAGGTATTCAAAAAAAA